>JAJPUD010002461.1:218178-261851 GCA_023553655.1 Myrmecobius fasciatus | reverse complement strand
TGTGTGTGTGTGTGTGTGTGTGTGTGTGTGTGTGTGTGTGTGATTGAAGGCAAATCATTTTCCCTCTCAGAGTCTTCATTTCCACTTTGATCTATGAGCAATAAAATAGTTGTACTACATGGGATTTCTGTAAAAGACTATGATCTGGCTACTTTAGGAGTCAGAAGACTTTGGAGAGAATCTTCCATCAAAAGACCAGGAAAAACTCTAGACTACACTTTCTCTAAGCTTTTATTTTTAAAAATTTGAACATAATCAGATTTTGCAAATTGCTTTAGTCTGTTCTCAGACTTCTGCCTCCGAGGACCAGAGATGGACTGCTTTTAGGCACTGGGAATGGCTAATCAAATACAATTCTCCTAGATATATGACTTGGTATCTGTGGGGCCTGGACTCAGTCCTTTGATAACCATGTGACCTTCAGTTTTTCATCTGTAAAATGGGGATAATAGGACCTATCTTATAGTTGTGCTAAACAAATTCAAATCACTACATCGATTTTAACTGATTAGGTCAGGTCAAACATAGTTTTCTACCAGAGTATATATTTTAAGAGTACTGATTGACTTGGATCCAATTTACTATGAAGGGCTTTGTTATTGTGAATAACAAAAATTAGCATATCTACAGCCTTTTCTTTCTCTTCCTCATCAACATGGGAGATTAACACAGTAACTTCATTAATAGGATTGTGGTCCTGGCATTTCAAAGCAGCCTCTAGCACTTTTAACCTGTTCACCTTGTACAAATTTCTTAAACTTTCTCAGAAAATCCATTGTCTAGCTTGAAAGTAGCATGAACTTGATATTAGGAAGATCTAGTTAGCTCCTTCTTTAGTAACTTGCTAGATCAGAGGATTTGGGCAAAAGGACTAAACTGCCTGAACCCTAATCTGTCAAATGAAGTGGTTGGAATTGACAGCTTTTGAGGTCTCTTTCAAATTTAAATCTGTGATCTTATGAAGTACTAAATCATGGGTAGGTTGTAATTTTTGTTGGTGAGACAACGCCCCTAACAGGAGATCCCCAGGTTGACAAAATCAGACATCAAAGCATTTGAATGTTGGAAGTGACTTCAGCAGCCATCTAGTTAAATGTATATAGAAAAGGAATCCCTGCAATAACATAGCCCAGACAAGGTTGTCTAGCTTCTGCTCGATCTTTTGCATATTAAGTTTTGTTATTATCACTATTGAATCAATCATTTCCCATAGACTACTTGACCCTGGTAAAAATTTGGAATTCAGATCTAAGAAAAAATATATTAATAAGAATACCATGCTCTGTGTTTTAGGCTTGAGTCTGCCAGAAACACTTTAATTTAATTTAACATTAATCTAATAGCCAAGCATTTCTAGCTTGAAAAGTGAGGGAGATATCCAAACTGGCAGAGTCCCTTCCAACATGACTCTCCATCCCAAGATGATTTAAGACAACATTTATAGGAACCTAAAGTAAAAGATCAAAATGTATAAAAGCTATCTTGGGTTAATATTCTAGAGTAATTGAATAACCAAATTTTTATTCCAATTTTTCCCTGACCATTCCTCTAGCCCTTAGGGTAAAGACAGAGATTTCTTGTCATTGATCAGATAATTTTGCCTAGCACACTGCCTGGCATATAGTGAATGCGTTATAAATGCTTGTCCCCTTTTGTTAACTCCTGTTGTTCAATATCATATGGATGTCTCCTTTATTAGGGGAGAAGGTTGAGTCCTAGCATCAATCACTTCAGAGAATAAGGAGACTGTTGCCTTATTTAGTTGTTTAGTCTGCAATGTTGTCTGACTCTAAATGACTCCATTTGGGGTTTTCTTAGCAAAGATACTGGTGTGATTTGCCATTTTCTTCTCTTGTTTATTTTACAGTTGGGGAAACTGAGGTGTGAAGAGACTTGCCCAGGGTCCCACAACTAGTGAATGTCTGAGGCTAAATTTGCATTCAGTCACATAAATTTTCCTGATTCCAGGCCTAGCCCTCTACTCACTCTATCCATTGTTCCACCTACTTCCTTGACATTTATGTAAGTATTATTAGCAAAACGCTTTCTACCATTTTAAAATGGTGAAATGGAAATTGTTCCACCCATTTTAACTTTGATGACAAAGTGTCTAAAAACAAGCCTCAATCAATCAAAAGGCTTTAGATAATGTAAAAAGTTTCTCAAAGGAATGGAAATTTAGATATGTGATATAAAGCCAAAGGAGGAGGAGAAAGAAAAAGAGAAGACTATAATAAAAATTGGATTGTTCTAAGTCAGAGAGGCATAAAAAGTGAGCACTAGAAGGGATTTCTAATGTGGATTCTTAAAGGTAGAATAAAGAATGTTAAAATGGGGAATCTAAAATATTGGAATTGCAAATAACTTTAGAACATAGAATGTCAGAGATGGAAGGGGCCTTAGAACAAGGAATAGAAGAACAGGAAGAACTCTTAGAACAAAAAATGTTGGCAATCCCTTAGGGTTAATGTCAGATGGAAACTGAGTATAGAAAATGTTATCGATAAAAGGAACCTTAGAACAAAAAACAGAGCAAAAATACAAGAGAGGTAAAAGGAACCTTAGGGACTGACAGAATTGAAAGGGATCATAGAACATAGACTATTAGAATATGAAATCTATGAGCTGGGAGATCCCTGAGAAGAAGGATATCAAATCTGAGCTGGGAAGGGGCTTAGAAATCCTTCAGTTCACCCTATCAATTTGCAAATAAAGGCCAAGCCCAAAATGTGATTTTTATTGTGAGGATTTTTAAGTGGACTATGTCAACATGGGGTATTTTGCTTGCTTGTCTTGCAAGATAAAGCATGACTGCCTTCACCTCTAGTCTTCCTAGTAGATTTAAGTGATTTTTCCCCCTTTCTATTCAAGCTGAGACCTTGTCTCTATCCCTGAGCCTATTTGCTCCCACTACCTAGCTTGTTCATCTCCCCAAGCCTCCTTATTTATCTCTGTTCCCTCCGTCTCCTCTCAATTTCATTGCCACGTTCTACTTTTCATGCCCCTCTGTCTCTTATTATTTCTTTAATTGGACACCTTCCCTGGGCTGCTCTCTCAAGTCACATTCGCTCCATTGCCTCCTTTAATTTTAAACCAGGGAGCCCAGCTTCCTATGCTGGCAACACCTTTTTTTTCCTGTCTTTTTTTCCCAACTGTCCTGTATACTCATTATACACATGAAATATAAATATATTTAAGAAAAGGGCCCTCATCTGGTTGCAACTCGAGACAGCCTTATAATCTAGGCTCCCATTTTAGAGGAAGACCTTGAAAGTGGATTCTGATTCCAAAGCAGGGCTACTTCACGTGTGTAGGATGGGCTCTTTTGGCAGTTCTGTTGCAACCTATAGACACCCACTTAGAATAATGTTTTTAAATGAATGTAACAAAATACAAAGGATTACAGGGGAAAGCAATGCCCAGCAAACACCAGGCTCATTTTTAACACATTTATAGACCCAAGTAGGTACCTCTGCTCTAACTCAGCTGGTGACTGCATCCTTTTACGACAAAGAAACCAAAAGCTTTTTTTTGGATTAATCACTATTCATCTAGTAAATGGAAAAAGGAGTCAGAAGACCTGGATTTGAATCCTTTCAGCATCACTTACTGGCTGTGTGGTCCTAGACAAATTATTTTTTCATGTTACATTGAGATGAAACATTGGATCTCACTGTGAACAAAGAGAGTGATTGGTTACTTACCTAGGTGTCTTGCCCCTGATCGATGAGTTGGAGCCTTCAGATTTACGTGTCCTTTGGGAAGTCCATGATACAAGCAATATTAAGCACAAAACCATGCCCAAAAGGCTAAATAATGATGACTCTGTAGCATAAACTGAATTCTTGATGGCTCCTTCTGAGTTTTCCCCCACTCATTGGAGGCTGCTTCAGTTAAGGGCTAGGGAACCCTACAGAGTAGTCATTTGTGCAGTAGATCTTGGAGCTTTAACACTGTCATCAGTCTACCATGGCTAAGGCCAGACACTCAAGAAACTTAGAATCTAGAAGGGACAATTACAAGGGAGAGATACAGCATGTAAGCTTATAATGATCTTTTACGTCAGGGTTTGATATGGGGGAGAGTACTAATAAGCAAGGTAATTTGAAAAGTCTTTTCAAAGGGGAACGGAGGACGGCTTGAAGAAATCCCAGCATTTTCAAAAGTGGAGGAAATCAGAGTGTGTTCCAAAACTGGGGGCACAGCCCTACTCAGAAGCATAGAGAAGGGACTTCAAGTAGTATCAAGCAAGCTACTTTGGCTAGCACATGACATGCATGAAGGACCTGAAAAGGTGGTTGCCACATTGTGATGGGAGGCAAAGGACAATCTGAATTTTCCCCTAAGGGCAAGAGGGGACTTGTGGAGATTTTTGATCAGGAAGGGACAATATAACTTCCCTGATGTCAGGGACTGCTTTGTCTTTGTCTTTGCTCAGTAAGTATCAGTATAACTGGAACGTAGTAGGAGTAATAAATGCTACTTGATGGTTTGACTTTTGCTCTGAGATAATGATATAAGAATCTGTGTGGAGGAAAAGTGGGACTGTGGAGACCCTGAGAGCTGGGAATTCTCTAGTATGAAGGTGTATACACAAAGACACACACAAACATGTGCGCATGCACATACATGCATGCACTTGCACATACTACACATAAACCTACACACAAATGCACGTATGTGCGTGTGCACACACACACACACATACTGAGTGCCTGCTGTCAAAGAATTCCAGATCTGATGAGGAAGTTCAGGGAGAGGTAATAGGCATGGGCATTGGTGGTGGCATGTGAGGGCAAAGAAGGCAGGTGCTAGAGATAAGAGCATGTTATCAAAGGATATGAACAGGAAATTTTCAGATAAAGAAATTAAAGCCATTTATATTCAAAGAAAAATGCTCTAAATCACTATTGATTAGAGAAATGAAAATTAAGACAGATTAAGGTAGCACTTCACACCTCTCAGATTGGCTAGCATGACAGGAAAAGATAATGATACATGTTAAAGGGCATGTTGGTGAAGTTGTGAACTGATCCAACTATTCTGGAGAGCCCAAAGGGCTATCAGATTCTGCATACCCTTTGTCCCAGCGGAGTTTCTACTGGGCCTGTATTCCAAAGAGATCTTAAAGGAGGGAAAGGGACCCACATGTGCAAAAATGTTTGTGGCAGCCTTTTTTGTAATGGCAAAGAATTGGAAATTAATGGAAGGCCCATCAATGGAGGAATATGAATGGTATATGAATATAATGGAATATTATTGTTCTATAAGAAATAATGAGCAGGATAATTTCAGAAAAGCCTGGAAAGACTTGCATGAACTGATGCTAAATTAAATGAGTAGAACTAAGAGAACATTGTACATAGTAATAAGATTATGTGATTAAGAAGTGTTATGGACTTGACTCTTTTCAGCAATGAGCTGATTTAAGGCAATTCCAATAGATTTATGATGGAGAGAGCCATCTACATTCAGAGAGAGAACTATTGACACTGAATGTGGATCAAAACATACTATTTTCACCTTTTTCTTGTTGCTGCTTGCTTGCTTCTCTTTTTCTTATATTTTTTTTTCTTTTTGATTTGATTTTTCTTGTGCAGTATGACAAATATGGAAATATGTCCAGAAGAATTGCACATATTTAACCTACATTGGATTGCTTGTTGCTTGGGGAGAGGAAGGGGGGGGAGAAAAAAATTGGAATGCAAGGCTTTGCAAAAGTGAATCCTGAAAACTAGCTTTGCAGGTATTTGGAAATATAAAATACCATTTAAACAAAAAAAGGAAAACAAATGAATTGGCATGTCCATGGCAACAGATGATAATAGTTCACATTTATAGAATATTTTAAAGGCCACAGATCACTTTCCCTATATTGTTTCTTTGATCTCATAGCAACCCACTAAGGTGAGAACTATCATTATTCTCATTTTACAGATAAAGAAACCAAGGCAAAAAGTTTTAAGTAATTTGCTCATGGTTACAGTTATTGTCTGAGAATATAGGTCTTCTGGCTTCAAACCCCAGTGCTGCATTTATGAAACTATCTAGCTGCCTAAATAGAATATGAAGGGGATAGGAAGAATTAAAAGGAAGAATTGTGGAATCACAGAAATTACAGAATCATAAAACTGGGTGGAATCTCAGACGGTTTATAAACCTAGCTCTTAATCCTTTTCAACAATCTTAACAAGTAGTTATCATGTTAGTTTCCCTCCCTTCACTGTGAAGAGAAAGGGTGGGTAATATTTTACAAAGAGTAAAAATGAGAACTGGATCTTCCAAGTGACTTGTCTACATCATTCAGCAAGAATGAACAATTGTGGCTAAAATATGGATCTCAAGAGTCAGTATGATGGAAAAATATCACATTTCAAATCAGGCTATAGCTTCAAATTCTGGCTCTGAGATTTACTATTTGGACAACCACAAACAAGTGCTCTCTAGACCTCAGGTCATCCTGTGTAAAAGAATGGTGTGCTTTAAATAATCTCCCAGCATCCATCTACTTTTAAATCCATGATTATGTGATTCTACATTCTGTGACATATATATATTTTTCAGATATGGATCCTATGCTAAGGGTCTACACGTGTGAGGACGTTTGCAGATTTAGGAACTTTCAATTATAAGTGAAAGCATTTCATGTTAGATAACCTTAGTTTTTTATATCTTTATGTAGCTATTTCCAGGATTCAATCAGTGTACAATCCCTGCCTAGAGACCAGGCTTCAGATGGTTTGAGATGAAACAGGAGGCCATATGGTTTTCAATCAATTGATTGCTAGGCTAAGATTCAAGAGAATTAGGGATTATTTTCAGACTGGTGAATCAGTATAAAATCACAGAACCATAGAATATTAGATCTGGATAGCATCTTAGAGGTCATTTACTCAAGCCAAATATCTCACTGGACAGAACTGAGGTCAAGGGAACAAAAGTGTAAAGCATAAAACTGAGTGGCTCTAACCCTGGACTTACAGTGAGGAAAGCCACAGATACAGCATGGTATATAAACTGTTGGGTCTGGAGTCAGAAAGATTTGAGTTCAAATCTAGCCCCAATAAGCTAATCTTTATCTGCCTCAGTTTCTCCATATGTAAAATGTAAACCATAATAGCACCTATCTCTTAAGGTTGAGATAATAAGTATAAAGCACTTAGCACAACATACCTGGCATATATTAGGGACTATAGAAATGTTATTATTATTATTATTATTGAACCTTGCCTTAGATATTTTCTAGCTGCATGAATTTGAAGAGGTCATGTAATCTTTTGGATCTTCAGTCTCTTCACCTAGAAATTAGAGGCTGTTTTGGTAATTACATCACAAGATAGTTGTAATGAGTAAATGAGATTGTTTCTCTTAAGCACTTTGCAAACCTCAAAGTTCTATATAAATGGCAGCTATTTTTATTGGCCAAGATCATGAAGTCCATCAGTGTCAGAGAGAAGACTCAAATCAAACATTAAACTTTTCTATTTGGACTATTTATCTCCCTGATAGACCAGAGAACTCCAGAATGGCAGAGAATATTTCTCATCTAAATTTTGCATTTCTTCCAGTGTCTTCTATAGTGTTCCACATGTAACATTTAGAACTTGTTTGTTGAATAAATAAATGGATGAACTACATGATTTTCAGTAGAAGACAGTGCTCAGATAAGTAGAAGCTTAATGAATGCTTAGTGGATTTAATTAAATGAAATGGGCTTAGTCAATCCCCAGAAGTGGGGTCAAATTGACATCAGTGAATACAATGGAAAGAATATTGATGAATAACTCTTCTGACAGAGAAGTAAGGGATGTAGTTTGCAGACTGAGGCATATATAGTTTGGACATGGTCAATGTGGAAATTTGATTTGTTTGACTAGATGTATTCATTGCAAGAGTTTTCTTTTTTTTCTCATGATATATGGGTGGAAGTGCCAGGAAGAATTGGGATAGCCCAATTAAAATTGTCAGTAGAAATTAAAAAGAAAGAGAATTATTAAAGGATCTTCTTTAAAAAAGATAGAGAGAGAAGAGGAAGTTAAGTGGTACCATGAAGAGAGTGCAGGGCCTGGAGCCAGAAAGATGCTTTATCCAGAATCTCAACCTTTACTAGTTATGTGACCATAAACAGATCCCTTAACCTCTGTTGACTTCAGTTTTCTCATTTTTGATATGAAAAAAATAATACCATCTAACCCCAAGGTTGTTATGAGGATCAATTGAGATAATAGTGGTAAAAAGTGTATTAAAATATTGAAGTGTTATATAAAGGCTAGCTGTTATTTTATTA
The DNA here is from genome assembly GCA_023553655.1 of Myrmecobius fasciatus. Classification (NCBI taxonomy): domain Eukaryota; kingdom Metazoa; phylum Chordata; class Mammalia; order Dasyuromorphia; family Myrmecobiidae; genus Myrmecobius; species Myrmecobius fasciatus. The sequence goes on along the minus strand of JAJPUD010002461.1, from coordinate 253,564 downwards.
TGAGAGCAGAAGGAAGCCCAGAAAGGATCACAGATAAGCAAGGCAAGCTTTGACACCTATAGTTTGAAGTCATCATATGCTTAAAATAAAAAGGAAGGGAGGGAAAAAAAGAAGGAAGGAAGGAAAGAAGGAGGAAAGGAAAGAAAGAGGGAAAGAGGAAGGGAGGGAGGGAAAGAGGAAGGGAGGGAAGGAAAGAGGGAAGAGAGAAAAGGAGGGAAGGAGGAGAGAAGCAGGGAAGAAAGGAAAGAGGGAAGGAAGTGAAGAAAGAAGGAATTGGAAAGGGAAGGAAAGAGGGAGAGAAGGAAGGAAAGAAGAGAAGAAAGGAAGAGAGAAGGGAAGAAGAAAGGAAGGAACAACATTGAGTGTGATGTCAGAAGACATAAGTTTGCATCCTGATTCTGGTCTGTAAAGTTGGAAAAATCATTTCACCTGTGACTCCTTACCTTTTTCACCTGTGTACTGAGATTATTGGATTAAATGACATTTGGGGTTCCTTTCTGTTCCAGATCTATTGCCCTATTACATTCTTTGAGGAGGATCTAAGTTGCCTAGATCCACCAATTGCCTAGAAACACTTAGGAAAGCTATGGGGAACAAGATGGATTTGGAAAATGGAGGAGATGTAATGAAGTTGTGATTTGTGACATATAGCAAGCTCTTAGATAATATCTTTCTTTTTCTGGTTGGAATATGAGAATAATGGACAATGGACAGGTAAATATGTTTCCTAATTTAGTTATTTGCTAGTTGTACTTTAACTATTTTCCTAAGGAAATAAGACAAATATTATTTTGGAAGTATTTTGATTCCTTATCAGAATCCCTTGAAAGCACAGTGAATTATGAGTGAAGAGTTCAGGGTTTTCATGGAAATATTTCATCACCCAAGGGATGCAGTTAGGATGAGAATGGAAGTTTCCAATAGTAAGGTGAAGCCTTGTCAGCCATCTCTAGTGGATTAAGAACAAATTTAAGCCATCACAATGTAAATAGAAAATTATTTTTATAGCACAACATGAAGGTAATTGAGGCTTTAGAAATCATGTTTCTAAACTGGAGAAAGAGAGATTGAGTGTTCAAGAGATGTGTCACCACACAGAAAGGGATCACTGGATTTGATGGCCACAGTCACCCACAGCACACCAAATTGTTCACCAGTGGGTCCCATCCCATGTGCTAAGAGGAAATGTAATTGATACAGCCAACCCCTAAGGTCCAGGAGGCTGAATGAACCTGTGTAAGAACACAGAGATTGAGGCTGAAATGAATGGAATAAGGAGTCAGCATGGGGTAACCCAATTCTTACCAATATAGCAGGTCCTTTGTCGAAAGTCACACAAAAAGAGGGAGGGATAGGGGAAAATCGGACGAAGTCAACCAGCTCAAGACAGTGAGGTGTATCAGACCGCAGAATACTCTCCCCCAATGGAAGCCGTAAAAAGTCCCTCCACCTGAGTCATTTAAAATGAAACTGGATAAAATAATTAGGTATTTACTTCAGGGAACAATCCATTAGTGGCCAAGGATGGACGAGATGAATTAATAGGGCCCCCACAGCCCTACTTTCCATACAGCACATCTTCCTACATGCTGGGCTTTTTTGTTTTCCTCTCTTCAAAGCCACAAATTCCACAGGTTATTTTACTTCTAGCCCCCATTTTCCAAAATCCCTTGCATAACCACAATCTCAAGGCAGGAAAGCTCCAAGGGATGTCCCAACAAATGAAAATTTACAAAATTATGCTTGAATATTGTCTCGCCACCATGACCTTTATTCTGATCCCATCCCAACTGTCCAAACTAAGGACAGTATAGTATAGAGTGAGTGAGGGATACAAGCTTAGGCTGAAAAACTTGCCTCCATTCCATCTATAAATATGCAGTGGTAACTCTACAGGAGAAGGAATTGATACTAAATTCCATGGCTTATGACCTCGCAAGCCTCCTCCCTTGCCTGCTGATTCACTTCTGTATACAGATTCAGGGTCAAAATTTAAATCACCTAATTTAATGTTTGGTCTTCAGCTAGGACTCTGATCTGGTGGTTGATCTTCTTTCCCTTTGAAGGCCTCCATGGGAAGAACCCTTTCTGTAGCATCTCCATTTCTGTTAAAAGCACCGCCATTCAACAACAAGACTATACAATGATCAATTCTAATGGATGTGGCTGTCTTCAACAATGAGATGATTTAAACCAGTTCCAACTATTCAGGATAAAGAGAGCCATCTACACCCAGAGAAGAAACCATAAGATCTGACTGTGGACCACAACGTAGCATTCTCACTCTCTCTGTTGTTGTTTGCTTGCATTTTGTTTTCTTTCTCAGTTTTTGTCCTTCTTGATCCGATTTTTTTTGTTCAACAAGATACCTGTATAAATATGTATACATATATTGGATTTAACATATATTTTAATATATTTAACATGTATTATCTACCTGCCACCTGGGGCAGTGGTAGGGGGAAGAAGGGGATAATTTGGAACAGAAGGCTTTGCAAGAGTTAATTTTGAAAAATTATCCATGCATATGTTTTGTAAATAAAAAGCTTTAATAAAAAAGTAAATTTTAAAGTAATTTTTAAAAAGTACTGGCATTTTTATCTCCATCCCTTAGCTTCTTTGGCCTCTTTTTAGAATGAGCTCAAATCTAAACATTTGCTGGAGAATATTGTATTTAATGAAATGGAATTAGCCACGTTCAAGAATGATTGACATCTTCTCACTGGAGATCTCATCAGAAATGTTATGGTGGGAATTCTTAGTAATGTTCCATGATGTCTGATTCTTTGCACTGAACCAAGTAGTCTTTATTCACCTTTTAGGTGTCATAAGTAATACAAGATAGGGATTAGCCACTATTAGAGAGCTCGATGATTTGCCAGATTGTAGAGGATTACAAGAGCAACTAGGTGTTACACTGGGCTTAGAAGCAGAAAGATTCATCTGAGTTCAAATTTGGCCTCATACACTTATTTGCTGTGTGATCCTGGGCATGTTGCTTAGCTCTGGTTGCCTCAGTTTCCTCATCTGTCAAATGAGCTGGAGAAGTATATGACAAACCACTCCAGTATCTTTGCCAAAAAAATTCCCAAGCAGTGTCACAAAGAAACAACTGAACAACAACTATAGTTAAATAAAACAGTAGATATTACATTGGAACCCAAGGCAGGCAGATCTGAGTTTAAATCTGGTCTGAGACACTTACCAACTATATGATTCTTAGTAAGTCATTTCATCTCTGTCTGACTTGGTTTCTTTATATGTAAAATGGAGATAATAATAGATACTACTGCCTATGGTTGCCCTGAGAAAAAATGAGATAGTATTTGTAAAGCATTTAAAGCTCTTTAAACACCCCAGAAATTCTAGCTACTATTACTATTACCTTTCTGCCATAGTTGCTGATAAACTTTCTGATAGATTCTGGGTGTTTTTGTGGGAGAGCATGCCCTTTGTTTAGAGGAGTTTTTTTTTCCTATTAACTGTTCTTATTATAATACCTTATTAATTCCTATCATTAAAAGATACCTAACATAATTAAAAGAGAGCACACTAAATGGGGGCTTATGAGCTACAGTCCTCTAGAAGCCATCTCAACTCCTATGGGTTATCCCTGGACCTCTGAGAAAAGAAATTGTAGCACTTGCCCTTCTGGGGAGTCACTACACCAGTACCAAGGGAGAGAGGAGAGAAAGAAGAAGATTGTAGTGGCTGCTACACTGTGATTCTATTTTTAAATGGAGCCTGACATGGCTTTTCTCATGAACAAGAGAGAAGCATGTGATTACTAGGACCAAGGTCAGCTCCTCAGTTTGCCAGTATAGCTATTTCCTGAACCATTCCCTTGAGATCAAAGATAATATAAGGGGAAGGCCCCTGAGCCACTAAAGACAGTGTCTCTAAGATAAACAGTCAGGAGGCCAATGAGTTCATCAGCAAACAAAATGCAAGCATGAGTCAGCTTGGCTACCTGTCCAGACAACAGTTATATGATTGGAAACATTTCTCAATATGGCCTTCTTCCAATTTCCAATAAACAATGACTGTTCATGGTCCTACTTCCAAGGTCAAGTCAGCCACTCTAACCTTCCATTCCAGTTACTTATAAAGGATTGTTTCACCCAACACAAAATGAAATTAAGAGCAGGACATGGGATGGAGGTGAAGGTCCCTGGTCACTCCTTGGATAAGTGAGGAACAAACTAAGAAGAAATCCTAGCCACAGCTGCCAGGAGTCCAACAGCTTAGCTAACCCACCTGTCATTAAGTGGCTATTAGAATTGTTTTCCTTAAATCTAAGCCAATGTTTATTTTATTTGCCGTGAGATAGTCTGTGTTAAAAATAAAACAAAACAAAACAAAACAAAAAAAAACAAAGCATTTCTTTCCCTAAAAAATAAATAAACCATTATCAGAGATCTGGCCACTTTCTTTTGCTCTATTTTCACAGTACACTACTTAGAGGCTTTCCCTGCTGCCAGCTAATCTAATTCTTGGGTGTGTCATGACCAAGTACTCATTCAGTGTCCCTAGAGTTGTATTAATCAGAACTAATGTACAAGCTTGTGTGCTTTTCTCCAATTTTCATCCTTCTTAGGGGTTTATTTGTCTTTGGAAGGAAACTCAAGGCTAAGTATAGTTGAAGATAGTTCAAGATAGAGTTGCTTCTTGTAAAACCATTTTCCTAAACACTAGACTGCCCCAGTGACCTCTGTTGAGGGATCTTTTCCAACAACCTTTTTTTTCCCTAAAAACACATATTTCTTTTCTCTTGTGCAGTAATCCAGAAGCTCTACCAACCAATGATGTGTTTTCCTAATATGACATACATAGAGAATGATCAATGACATTGCAGATGAAAATATCCCCAAATCTCTAAGCAGGAAAGATTCTCAGAAGCCATCTTGACTTCTCTTTACCTACAAAACAACCCAAAGCAACCTTTCTGGTCTTTCCTTGGTAATATCTGATGAAATAGAACATACTACCTTCCAGAATCCCATAAAAACAGAATCCCCCAATCTCAGCATTGAGGAATCATCTAGTCCACCCCAGACACAAAAGGGTCCAGTCCTCTAATTATCCAGCAAGTGACTGTCCCGCTTCTGCTCACAGATTTCCAAATAGGGGAAAGTCATCATCTTCTGAGGCAGTTCTCTGTGTGACAGTTTTAGTTAAGAATTTTTCTTAATGTACCAGGTGTGTGTGTGTGTGTGTGTGTGTGTGTGTGTTATCACACACATTTAACAAAGCTAGCTACTTAACCTTAACTGGCCCCCAACTTCATAAGGGCAGATGAAGGTACCCTATTTCTTCCTCCCAGTTATTAGCACAGCAGCTGGCATATAGTAGGAGCTTAATAAATGCTGACTGACTAACTGGTTTACTCTTCAGCCTTTAAAGTGGGGCTGAGTGGTTCTGAGGTGGCTGTATTTTCTTCCCTCAACCTCCCTCCTGCCACACAATTCCAGTATAGTTATTTCCTGAACCCACATCTAGAGCAATAGGGAAAATAAGGTGTCCAGAGGAAGGTTTCCCAGGGCAAGTACAGTGGGTTTCTAAAACTATCCAATACAAAGCAATAATCAGCCCAGCAGCTTACAACCATTTATTTCCATTCCTCCATTCAATACATGCTTTAAAAGGGTGAATCATGACTAGGAAATTGTTTTTAGAAAATCCTTTCTATCATGTCTCAAACTTATGGCAAGTCCAGACTCAACTTTTGTGTTGTTTTCAGAATTTTATAAAATATAACAATTCACTGGATTCTTTTCTCATTTAGCTTAGGAATCCTTAATGAGGAAAACAAATCTTTTCCTTTGACTGTTTAATCAATTTAGTCCAAATCTCTGTCACTTTTCTTTCACCTATATACCTTGTTATCATACACACACAACCCCTTTTCACAAACTTCCCTTTCCCCACCATGAAGCACATAGATCAGAAAACATTAGAATTTATATTTCATCTACATGGTAATCAGAACAGCAATTATGAACGCAATTTTAAAGAACAGAATATGTGTACTTAGCAAATGTCTTTAAATTGTATTTAGCTTTCTCTCCCAGTGGGATTAAATGAAAGAAGGGCATTCAAACAATCTGTTTCATCGCTCCTTCCCTTCCCCTCCCCTTCTTCCTAGACAAGTTATATTGGATGTAAGATCTATACTCCAGAATTATTTGAGTTTGGAAGGTGATGCTTTTCAAATCTAATTCTGTAGAGAAGGAAGGAAGAAGGAAAGAGAGGGAGGGAGGAAAGAGAGGGAGGAAAGAGAAGGAGGAAGAGAAGGGGGGAGACAAGAAAAGGAGGGAGAGAAGTAGAGAGGGAAGGAAGGAGGGAAGGAGGAAGGAAGAGAAAAGGAAGGAGGAAGAAAGAAAAGAAGGAAGGAATGAAGAGAGGAAAGGAAGAAGAGAGGAAGAGAGGAAGGAATGGAGGAGGGAGAGAGAAAGGGAGGGAAGGAAGGAAGAAAGGAAAAAGGGAGGCAGGTAAGAAGGGAGGGAATGAGGGAAGGAAGAAAGGAGGGAGGAAAAGGAGGGAATGGAGAAGGGAAGAAAGAAAGGGAAGGAGGGAAAAAAACAGTCTTTACTCTCAGGAACCTAGATTTTAAAAGAGAAGATGAGGTCTCTAGGGAAGTGGTGACTAAGAGTCATTGTGGTCTGGAAAGTTATGGAGAAGGTGAGTGGAGTCACAGGGGAAGGAGCAATTATCATTACTTCAGAGGGGAAGATCAGGAGCTCTGCAAATAGCAACTAGATGTCCCTGCTAGGTGCAGGGCAGCCTGTGGCTCTCTGAATTCTCCTTGAAGGAAAGTGAGGTTAGGTGCCATCCCCTGCCCTCAATAAGAGAGCTGAGAGGGCTGGTGACAAGCCAGACAGAAGCTCAGGCAGACAAATTGAAAGCCCAGATGCCGCATTCTCAAAGAACAAATCCACAGTTCGTTTTCTATTCAATTATTCTAAGTCATATGCAATTACTAAATGCAAGTCTGCCGTCCTTCATTATGGAGAACTGGTGCCAACGGGCAAAATCACTGGCTGAGATTTGTCTTTTTTTAATGGCAACAGAGCCTTGCATGCCAACCCTCTCCCTGCTGGAACACTGGCCTCCGAGAAGCGAGATGGGCACAGATGGGAGGGGGCATCGTCACCAGCTACTGTGCCTACTGTTCTGCACCACTTCTATTTTTCCAGCTTTTCTTCTCCCTTTCCTCTGAGGTCTTCTGACTTGCCAACAGATCCCCCTGAGCCCACATCTAGAGCAATAAGGAAAATAAGGTGCCCAGAGGAAGGTTTCCCAGGGCAAGTGCAGTGGGTTTCTAAAACTATCCAGTTCAAAGCAATAATCAGCCCAGTAGCTTACAAGCATTTATTTCCATTCCTCCATTCAATACATCCTTTAAAAGGGAGGATCATAACTAGTGAATTTTTTTTTAGCAAATCCTTTCTACCTTGTCATTTCGACCCATAGGTCTGATAGTATTTTGTAAGCATACAACAATATTGAAAGAGTATGAATTAAGCCAAATGAGATAATATTTATAAAATGTTTAGTACTTTGCAAAGTTCTATGTGCCTGGTGCTTAATAAATGCTTATTCCCTCTCTGCCTCAATTCAAAATAACACCTAGATCCTACCCTCATGGATACTACTATCACCCTTCAATTCAATTCAGTTTAAGTACATTAAGAATTTGTAATTACAAGATCATGGTATCCTAGATTTAAAGCTATAAAGAACTTTAGTGACAAATTAATCTAATCCCTTCATTTCAGAGATGGAGTGACTAAAGCTCAGAACGGGTAGAATTGACTTGCCCAGTGCCACACAGGGCAGAGATGGGATTTGAACCTGTGCCCTCTGACTCCAAAGCCACAATTCTTCATGGTACTATGATGGATTTTCATCCTTTTTTCCTTCCCTCCCTTTATTTCTCCTTCCCTTTTACCTTTTTCCTTCCTTCCCTTCATCCTTTTTCTTTGTAAAAAAAAATGCACAAAATTCCAACCCCATATAGTTCTAGACTACAGGTCCCACATTGATCTCATATAAACTAAAGCTTCCAACAGACTTGAGAATAACTGTGGTCAAGAAAATCAGTCCCCTACTGCCACCCTACTCAGTAAGTTTCCTAAAATTAGTGAAGACCTCCTTCTCATCACAAATCTGCATCCCAAAGTCTGTATTTGAAGCCTGTCCTTCCTGATCTTAGACTCTGTTGGTCTAGACTTTGAGAGCAGGAGTAAACACCACACTATCATGGGGTCTCAGAGGAGAATTTTAGTGGAGGCTTTTAGTGCAGTCTCAGGAGGAAGATGAAACACATGCATAAATAACTCCAGTGATGCTGTGGGGTGGGGGGAGGTGTTCCAAAAAGAAAAAAGTCACATGTGAATTGGGGGGGGCAGGAAAGCTGGTTGAAAGAAGTCTAATTTGAGCTGTATCTCAAAGGATGTATAGGATTTCAAAACATAAGATGGGAAGAAAAGGCAGAGAGAAGGGGACATGTGAGTGAAGAAACAAAAAATTGAAAAGTAATAATTGATGGTTTTTAAGAAATTTTTAAGAAAATTGAGATTTGCAGAGCTTTACATTTTTATCCTCTAGATGACCCTAAGAAGTTAGTGGGAGAGAGAGAGAGAGAGAGAGAGAGAGAGAGAGAGAGAGAGAGAGAGAGAGAGAGAGAAGAGAGAGAGAGAGAGATAAAGAGAGAGATACAAGATGTAGCTACATACAGCTTTTTATATCTGTATTATAGATATCCATATATATCCATAGACATCATATCATATCACATAAACATATCAAGAGTAGCAGGTGGCATAGTAAACAGTGTCAGGTCTAGAACTAGGTAGATCTGAGTTCAAATCTGGCCTTAGATGCTTCCTGCCTATGTGACCTTTGGAAACTGTTGAGTTTTATCTGCCTTATGTGTAAAATGGAGATAAGAATACCATTCACCTCATTGGGTTGCTATGAGGATAAAATGAGATAATTTTAAAGTCTTTAGCACTTTTGCACTATATAGGTACTTATATCCTCTCTCTCTCTCTCTCTCTCTCTCTCTCTCTCTCTCTCTCTCTCTCTCTCTCCTTCTCTCTCTGTCTCTTTCCCTCTCATATACACGCACCTAAACACATATAGATAAACATGTACATACACATATACATATATATATATGAAGAAAAATTTGCAAACCATTCCAAAATCTCTACCAAAAAATCCCCACAGACACATAACAGCCATTTCATAAATGCTCGTTGGTTGCCTATTCATTAGCTATAAATTAAAAGAGAAATAAAATGCTTGTAAATAAAGAAGCTCTCACTCAGGGATGTCCATATTTAAGTCTCAGACTACTTTGTATCAATCACTGTGCTTGGTACCTTGCAAGAGCATTCACTCTCGAGTACTCTCTTCCTCATTTCCCAATGAGGATTTTCCCAATGATCTCTTCATTTCCCAATCACTGTCAACTTTATCCACACTAGATGGGATTATTGTGAAGATACAGATTTTGGTGGTCCTCAAGTCAGGAAAGCAATTTATGGATTATAAACCATTCTTTAGTTCTATACTCTTCTGTTCACTTGGATATAAGCAGGGTAGGATCATAAACTTAGAATTGAAGGGGATCTAAGGGTCCATCAGGATCAATAATCCTGAAATATATCAACAATAACAATAGGCATTTATTAAATGCCTACAATGTGTCGATCATCACACGGGACAGTGGGAATACAAAGGCGAAAACAAAAACAATGCAGAATGGTCTTTACTCTCTGGTAGCTTGTAGGAAGTGGGTTGCTGAACATACTAGTGGAGAGAAGATACGGAGGAACATAAGAGATATTGAAACAGTAGAATTGATGAGACTCAGCAACTAGTAAAATAGGTAGAGGAATGACAGGGAAAGTCAAGTTGAGGAGGACAACTAGGCTACAAATACAGTTGACCAGGAGGCTGTTGGGGCCTTTGATGGTAATATGGAAATTTGGAAGATAGAAGATTTGAAGGAAAGTTCTTTTGATATCTAATGGCATTTTTTTCTAATTTCATGTAAGATAGTTGTCAACATTCATTTTTCTAAGATTTGAATCCCAAATTTTTCTCCCTCTCTCTCTTCCCTCCCCTGTTTCCAAGATAGCAAGTGATCTGATATAAGCCATACATGCACAATCATTTTAAACATATTTCCACATTAGTCATGTGAAAGAAGAATAAGAACAAAAGGGAAAAACACAAGAAAGAACAAAAAACAAATAATAGAAAAGTGAGAACAGTGTTTCAATCTGCATTTAGTTCCCTTAGTTCTTTCTCTGGATGTGGATAGCATTTTCCACCACAAGTTTTTTGGAATTATCATTATGCTCTTTCCAGTATGAGAATTTAAGCAGTTTGGGGGTCATATACTGTCTTGTTTTTGCTTTCTTTTTTTATCTCCAGTGACTAGTACTTGGTTCTCTGACTCCAAATCCAAAAGATAGGTTTGTGCTAACATAGAGAATTTGTCTCCAAAGAGCATATGCTAATGAACACTTGAGTGCTATAAATAGTCTGAAAGTAATTCAAAGGATGGATTGGTTGGAGGGGAAAAAAGATTGTTCTATAGAGATGTAGAGCAGAAGGAGATTATGTCTTGTAATATACCAGAATAAAGGACCGGTGTTAAGTGTATTGTGGGATTTCACTCATGGATCGATTGCTCTTTCAATGTATTCATTTTATTTAAAGTCCATTGGAAATGCTTAGCCAAATTAAGTGTTTGTTTTAGCCACAGAACACTGCAATGGATAGAGCCAATGTTAATTGGATTAAATGCAGGCTAGCCATCAAACTGTGATGTTTTATGAGTCCAGGTTTCTAGCAGTGCATGAGAGAGAAGCAAAATCTCTTGTGCTCTATTCAATGCCCCCTCCTTAGAGTCAGTTTCCCTTTTTGCAATTTGCCAGAAAATCTCTTGTTAGAGCAGAAGTCTAAAAGGCAACTTGTTCACAGATAGTTGATGATGTCTTGTATGCAGTCAGATCCACCTCTCTCCAATCTGATGGGATTTGTCTCGGTAAATGTCCTATCTTCACATAGCCTGTTTCCTGTCAGAAATATCCTTGCTACAATTTGACAGGTGACCTGTATGTGGACAGACAAATATGTTCTCGGCAGTGACAATGTTCTGTCTATAGTCAGAGATGCTATGTCTATTACTAGTCAGATGATCTATATACAGTCAACAATATAAGCTCTCTACTGGCTGGTGGATGCAAAAAGACAGATATCCCCTTTCAGACTGGCAGAAGCCAATATTTCTATAGCAAACATTATTAACCTGTAGCCTATGAACTTTTTTAAAAAAATTGTGACATGTTTTAATATAATTTGTTTCCCTTATAATCCTAAATATTTTCTTTTATGTATTTAAAAACATTAGGCTGAGAAGGAATGAACAGGCTGCTAAGGAGCCCCTGAAACACACACACAAGTTTTAGAAGCCTTGCTCTATAAGGTAACAAGATTTTTATCAATGGTCGCAAATGTCTTGTCTTTCTACAGACAGATACCCACTATTAAGTCTGGCAGATGCCCTGTCTACAAATGGGACCTGCTTCCATTTTAATACCTTCCCACCAGGCTGAGAACACATGAATCACCTCTGAATAGTTACTTCTCTAGATTTGGGTTTAGTACTTGACTCATGAAAAATGATACAACCCAGAAACAAGAGGGAGGGCAGAGTTTTACACAAACATTTCAATTTTCCCTAAGAAAATTCTAGGCCAGCTGCGAGAGAGAAGAGAGACAGAGGCAGAGAGACAGGGAGACACTGAGCGATACATAGAAACAAAAAAGGCAGACAGACAGAGACAAAGAGACAGAAGAGGGGATGAGGAGGGAGAAAAGGAGGGGAAGAGAGAGAGAGCAAGAGAGAGAAACAGGCAGATGGACAGAGACAGACAAACAGAGGGAGAAATGGAGACACAGAAATAGAGAGATATATACACACAGACGAGGGAGGATGAGGAGGGAGAAACGGGGGAAGAGAGAGAGAGCAGGAGAGAAGGTGAGAAGGAGAAAAAGAAAGAGAGAGAATTTTTTTTCCAAAGCAGGTTAAAAAAAAGGTGATTGTTACTGCCATAGCCATTATAGGAATCCATCCAAGGTTTATGGATGGCTGCTGGTTTGTAGCTGGTAACCCACTGATACTCAAGCCATACTGGGACCAAGATGTCCATCTTGAAGGTAGAAAAGATCTAGGAAAGTAACAGGTATCTGCATAATCAGTGTTTCCATCAGAAATGACTAAACCTACTGTGTTCAGGAAAGAACTAGGTCCTATTTAATTTCCCAAGGAGAAACACAACCCCTATGAAAATGATGATACCTCATATTTTTGTACCTCATATTTTGTCAAGTAGTTTTCTCACCATAATCCTGTAAGGAAAAGTCAATTGTTATTCCCATTTCATAGTCAAGGAAACTGAAGCAGAGAAGGAAAATAACTTGCCAGGGGTCAGACAGCTCAGAAACATCTAAGATGACATTCAAAATCAGGTCTCTTGGTTCAATTTGCTCTTCCTGTCTGCTTATAACATGATCTACAAACAATAATAATTATAGAATAAGCACCCAATCAATCAATATTGAATGAACATGTATTGTGTGCTGGGCTCAGTGCTAGAGAGGATGGCAGATTCAAGATAAATGAGCCCGACGTGGGCCCTCAAGGAACTTGTGATTTAGCCTGGCCAATATACCTTGTTGATGTTGGTTTATTTCTCACCTCTGTGGCTTTGCATTGGTGGTACCCCTTGCCTAGGGTAACCCATCCTACCACTCCTTCTCTTAGTTTCCCTGACTTTCTTCAAAGTTGTTCAGAAAGCCATCTTCTGCAAAAGACTTTTGCTAGAGCCCCAACTGCTAACACCTTCCCCTTTCAGATTATTGCCCATTTATTGTGAACAATAGGGATGCTAAATGGTGCAGTACACAGAGTATTGGACCTGGAGTCAGGAAAATATGAATTCAAATCCAGCCTCAGATATTTCCTAGCTGTGGGATGCTGAGCAAGTCACTTTACCCTGTTTACCTCAGTTTGCTCATCTGTAAAATGAGTTGGAGAAGGGAAATGGACAACCGTTCTAGTATCTTGGCCAAGAAAACCCCAATGGGACATAAAAATGTTAAACATAGCTGAAGTGACTGAACAAATTCAATATAAAAACTAATAATAAGAGCTAGTATACACAGCATTTTAAAGTTTGCAAAGCACTTGACATCTGATCCTCACAGTAACCCTCTGTGGTAGATGCTATTATCCCTATTTTGTAGTTAAGGAAAATGAGGCAGACATAGATTAAGTGACTTGACCAGGTTCACACAACTTGTCAGAATCTGAGGTTGTATTTGAACTTAGATCTAGGATCAAGATCCCATCCTCTAACAACCTTGCTATCAGCTTCTCAATAAGTTGTTAGCATGTTGCTTCTTCCATTAGACTGTGAGCTTCTTGGGGGGGGGAGAGTAATTGCTTTTTGGCTCTCTTGGGATCCTTAGTATTTAGAACAATGATTTTCATGCAGAAGGAGATCCCCAAATGCTTGTCCATGGCTCATAAATAACTACAATGAACATTTCTTCTTGTGACCAGAATTCTGAGATTCTAGGTAAATCAAGTATCTCCTTGTTGAGAAATGTTCCAAATGCAGAGCTATCTGTCTGAAAGGAGAATAGAGGAGAGTTCTTGATCCTAGTCTGACTTGGTTAATCAGCAAACACATATTAAATGCCTACTATGTGCCAAACACTGTATTAAGAGCTGGAGAAAAAGGACAAAGAATGAGAAATTCAATTTCAAGGAACTTCTGCAAATTTAAGAAACTATATTCAAATGTGGGAGACCAAAAAAGTCTAATAATAATCATATCAATCATTTCAACTAGTATTTATTCAATGTTTTCAGGTTTCTAAGCATTTTACAAATATTACCTCATTGTATCCTCACAAGAACCTTGGGGGGACAATACTATTATTACCTCTATTTTATGGATGAGGAAATTGTGACTAATAGGGATTAAGTGACTTACTTAAGGTCAGTATGTGACTGCTCATCTGGTATCAGGTCCACCTTCCTACATATTCTCTACCTAGGCAGAATAAATATGAAGAGAATAAATAAACATAAATGCAAGGGGTTAGATAAAGGGTAGTTAGGGAAGGAGGGAGAGGTCATGGACAAGCTTCCTAGAAGGAGGGATTTGAGCTGCATTTTGCAAGAAGAAAGGGATTATTTTATGAGAAATGATGAGGAAGGATACAGGATTGCTGATACATAGTGATGGGAGATGGAACACCTTTGGGGGAAAAGAGATAGAAGGTCATTTCAGCTGCACTGAAGATTGAGGAAGGGGAGGAATGGCTGATGAGGTTGGCAATATGGCTTAGATCCATTTTGTGAAGGAGGAGGGAAGAGGAGAAAGGGAAGGGAGAGAAGATGGTAGGAGGAGAGAGCACAGGACAGGAGAGCTTTTCTGGGAATGAGCAGTGATCATTTGGGGGGCATACTAAAATTTTGGAAATCAGATGCTGTTAAATAGAGGAAAGGTCAAGGAAAAGGCTTTTGTAAATAATGCACCAGCCCTGCGAGCTGGAAGGAACCTCTGAAATCAGCTTGTCACCAACCAGATCGGACAAAAAGTCCCAGTTCCATGAAAAGTGAAATCCGATCATCTTCACTCTTTACCAAAAACTGAAGGAAGTAAACACACGTTTATCAAGTGTCTGGTATATTGCGACCGCTGTCCTAGGTGCCAGCAGGGCTAAGACAAAAGTTCCACAATCCCTGGAACATCACTCACGAATGGTCCTTGGTCCCGGCCCATGGCACTTTGTGACCATTTTAATGACCAGGCAGTATTTTCTAAATTTAAACTGAGCTCTATCTCAGCCATTTCCCGACAACCACCAGCTCTCTAAATAAATCCTCCTGTTCTCTGACCCCTTCTGTTCTTTCTCCCTGCTTCCCCACATGGACTAAGACACTGAGTCAGCATTCATTCGGCCTTGTTCAGTGGCCCTGCTCATCGGCCACAGGTGAGGGATTAGTTGCAAAGCAGGAACAAAACCCATCACTCAGAACAGGGCCAGAGGAGACTCTAGGCAGGAATATAAATGCTGCCCGTTTATCTAGCTTCCCCGCAGCCTTCATATATTAGACTGAGGTCTGCTTTTGGGCAAGGGCCTGAGTGAGTTAGAAATACTACAGGACTGGAGCGATCAGCCGCCCAAGGGGGGTTACATCACAGCAAGCTCTCATGGAGAGTAGTCCCTGAGTAGTCCCTGAGTTCATCTTCTTTCTTCACAGAAGAAGATAAACTAATCAACCTCTTATATTAGTAGTCATTCTTCCCCACCTTCACCCCCAGAGAGAAATGTGTGGGTGAAGCGATCTGTATTTTTGAGTCCCTGAGAAACAAAACTAGCTTAACTCAAAGATACAAACATAGAAAACTAGAATATGTAATATATGATAAATTCAGTTAAGTCAAAGATCATTTATTAATCATTAAATATTTTGTGGCTCCTGTCCCAGGCACATAAATCTCTCATTATAGAAGCCTTGATACCTGCAGAGATGCAACATCATGACACATAAGGTTACTATGAGGAACAAATGATTTTAGAACTATAAAGAGTTTTTTTGTTGTTGTTTTTCCCCCTGAGGCAATTGGGGTCAAGCGATTTGCCCAGGGTCACACAGCTAGGAAGTATTAAGTGTCTGAGATCAGATTTTTCTAATATACCATCAGGCCTCTCAAGCCTGATAGCATTAAATACATAATTTAGACATAAAGAGTGATATCAAACAAACTAAAAGAACAATGCATAGTCTAGCTGTCAGATCTATGGAAAAAGGAAAAATTCATGACCAAATAATATAAATTTGCATAAATAATGCAAAATATATGATTTTGATTATATTAAATAAAAACATTTTACAAAAACAAAATCAATGCAACCAAGATTAGAAGGGGAGTAGAAAGCTAGGAAACAATATTTACAGCAAGTACTTCTGATATAGGCCTCATTTCTTAAATACATGGAGAACTGAGTCAAATTTATAAGAATAAAAGCCTTTCCCCAACTGATAAATGGCCAAAGGATATAAACAAGCAGTTTTCAGATAAAAAAGTCAAAGCTATTTTATACGCAGATGAAGAAGTGCTCTAAATCACTCTTCATTAGAGAGATACAAATTAAAATAATTATGAGGTATTACCTCACACATTTCAGATTGACTAATATGATTGAAAAAAAGGGGAAATATACACATTGGAAAGGATGTGGGAAAACTGGGACATTAATGCTTTGTTGATAGAATTGAAAACTGATCCAACTATTCTGGAGAATAATTTGGAACTATTCCCAAATTGTGCATACAAATCCTTTGATCCAGCAATGTTACTATTAGGTCTGTATGCCAAAGAGATAATAAAAAAAAAGGTACCTACATGTACAAAAATACTTGTACCAGCTCTTTTCATAATGGCAAAATATTGGAAATCAAGGGGATGCCCATCAATTGAGTGATGGCTGAACAAGCTGTGGTATATGAATGTAATGGAATACTATTATTCTATAAGAAATTATGAGCAGTAGGGGCAGCTAGGTGGCGCAGTGGATAGAGTACCAGCCCTGAAGTCAGGAGGACCTGAGTTCAAATCTGGACTCAGACATTTAACATTCCCTAGCTGTGTGACCCTGGGCAAGTCACTTGACCCCAATTGCCTCAGGAAAAAAAAATTAAAATTTAAAAAAAAAGAAATTATGATCAGTAAGTTTTCAGAAAAAACTGGGAAGATTTGTGAACTGATGCAAAGCAAAGTGAACAGAACCAGGAAAACATTGTACACGGTATCAGCAGCATTAAGTCATGATCAACTCTAAATGACTCAGCTTTTCTTAGCAACAAAATGAACCCAGTCAAGTACAAAGGACACAGGAGGGAAAACAAACAAACAAACAAAAAAAATTCACATTCAGATAAAGAACTGATGGACTCACCCATGCCTAACACCATATACCAAGATAAGATCTAAATGGGTTCATGATCTAGATATAAAGAGGGACTTTGTAAGCAAGTAAACATAATATAGTTTATCTCTCAGAACTGTGGAGATGGAATAAATTTATGTCCAAAGAAGACCTGGAACTCCTAATTGAACACCAGATGGATAATTTTGATTATATTAAGTTAAAAAGTTTCTGTGCAAACAAAACAAATGCAGACAAGATTAGGAGGGAAGCATCAAATTGGGAAATCATCTTTACATTTAATGGTTCTGATAAAGGCCTCATTTCTAAAATATATAGAGAATTGTCTCATATATATAAGAATTCAAGCCACTCTTCAATAGATAAGTGGTCAAGGGATATGAACAGACAATTTTCAGATGATGAAATTAAAACCATCTCTAGTCATATGAAAAGTTGCTCCAAATTACTATTGATCAGAGAAATGCAAATTAAGACAACTCTGAGGTACCAATACACACCTGTCAGATTGGCTAAAATGACAGGAAAAGATAACGATGAATGTTGGAGGGGATGTGGGAAAACTGGGACACTAATACATTGTTGGTGGAACTGTGAACGGATCCAACCATTCTGGAGAGCAATTTGGAGCTATGCTCAAAAAGTTGTCAAACTGTGCATACCCTTTGACCCAGCAGTGTTTCTACTGGGCCTATATCCCAAAGAGATCTTAGAGGAGGGAAAGGGACCCACCTGTGCAAGAATGTTTGTGGCAGCCCTTTTTGTAGTGGCTAGAAACTGGAAACTGAAGGGATGCCCATCAATTGGAGAGTGGCTGAATAAATTATGGTATATGAATGTTATGGAATATTATTGCTCTGTAAGAAACGACCAGCAGGACAATTTCAGAGAGGCCTGGAGGGACTTGCATGAACTGATGCTGAGTGAAACGAGCAGAACCAGGAGATCATCATACACAGCAACAACAGTATTACATGATGATCAATTCTAATGGACATGGCTCTCTGCAACAAAGATTTGTCTCAAACCAGTCCCAATTGTTCACTGAAGAAAACCATATACACCCAGAGAGAGGGAAATGAAATATGGACCACAACGTAACATTTTCATGATCTCTATTGACATTTGCTTGCATTGTGTTGCTTTTCTCTGATTCTTTTTTTTTTCTTGTAGATAGGATTTTTCTTGCATAACTTCTCAAGCATTTCAACATTATTAACATGTAGTGGACTTCCTGCCATCTAGGGGAGGGGAGGGGACTGGGGGTAAAATTTGTAATGGAAAGCTTTGTAAAGATCAATGTTGTGGAACTACCCATATATATGTTATACAAATAAAAAGCTTTAATAATAATAAAAAAAGAACTGATGGACTCTAAATGTATATCATAGTATCACTTGCTGTATGCTTTTTCATGATTCTTTTTATTTTTGATCTGTTTCTTCTTTCTTAACTGTAATTAGTATGGAGATATGTTTTACAAGAGTACATACATAACCTATATCAAATTGCCTACCAATTTAGGAAGAGGGAAGAGGAGAGAGGAGGGAGAAAAATTTGGAGCTCAAAATTTTGTAAAAATGAATGGTAAAAATTTTCTTAACAAGAAACATGGAAACATAAGAAAATAATATTTTTAAAAATCTAATAGCATTATATAAATATTATTTTTGCATCAAGGCTTCCCTGATCCCACACCTGAAAGGGATGACTTCTATTTTAAATTTCCCTGGCTCATTTTGTGTTTCTCCTTTGTTCCTTTTATAGTATTTTTTACTTCATTACCTTTATTCTTACCTATGGGTATTCCATCTCCTTCTCTACCCTTTCCCCTATGCACTCTGTAAGTAAGGATCAAGGTCATTCTTCATCTTGGTTTGTCCAACCAGCACCAAGAAGAGTGTTTTGAAAATATCAGATGCTTAACAAACATTTGTTGAATTAAATTGGCTCACTTGTTTTACAGTCCTGCTGAGTCACTCTTGGCTATACATTGTAGGATCACAAATCATAGGATGATAAATTCAGAGCTAAAAGGCACCTTGAACAACCAGAAGTTGAGCACCCTTATTCACATATAAGATCTCCTGTGGGTCTTTTTATAATGATGAAAATGGGGGGAAGGAGTTTGTATCAAAGAAGATGTTTATGTTCATTATTTAAAAATATTGACTTATCACTGTTGACCAATAATAATATTGACCAATAATATTAAAACCCGTAGGCTAGAGCTGGAATTTGCCCAAAGTATCTGAGTCTGTGTTTAGTTTTACTGGGTTCTTTTTCCTCGTGTGTTTCCTTGACATTTTCCAATAAGTGTGTATGTGTATGTGTTTGTGTGTGTGTGCACGTGCATATGCCCATTCTTCATAAAATCTATTGAGTGCATTGGTAGAAGATTAAATTTGCTGTTTCTATGTTTATTGTGATATATTTTGATATTTGTATATTTTAACATATTAATGACTCTAATATTTCCTTTGCATTATCAATGAGTTAATGCTTATATTTAAGAAATAAAAGTATATTATAGTAAGTTGCTGGTTTTATAGATAGAGAATGCATTGGACAAGATAAAGAATTAAAGTTAGAATGGTGAGTAGCGGAATTGTATTTCATCTCAACAGAGTTATGTTGTTGGCGTTTCTAGCCAACTCTCTATTACCCCATTTTGGAGTTTTCTTGGAAAAGATATAGGAGTAGTTTGCCATTTTCTTGTCTAGTTCATTTTATAGATGAGAAAACTGAGGGATTCAGGGTTAAGTGACTTGCCCAGGGTCATACACCTACTAAGTATCTAAGCCAGATCTGAACTCATGAACATAAGTCCTGACCAGACCTAGTGCTTTATCCACAGTGCAATTTAGCTGTCCATTTGAGTGAGTCGGTTTGATGATGGTCTCAGTCTCTCTGGAAACTTAGATGTGCTAGCAGGATAGCAGGTTGGAGGAGTGAAGAAAGAGTTGGGGGAGGGGAGGCTTATACTCCCTTCTGTCTCTAGACCCCTCTATGAACCACAACTGGCATTACACACAAATGGGAAAACTGAGGCATAGAGAAATTAAAGATGCACATAACTGAGCAAAAGTAAAATAAAAACATTTTTTAAAGACCCAGAGTCATCCAAGCCTTTCTGATTCCAATTTTAGTGTAATTCCTATATAATAAGTCACTATACTTCTTAACCCTACTATGGACCCTCCTCTTAATCTATCAGTGACCAAACTCACAGAACTCAGGACAGGAACTCCTCAATACATTTGCTATCCTGCAGATTCTCTGAAAGTACAAACTCCATCTTGAGGGCGACAGAGGGATGCAGAACTAGACCTGCCCCATTTATTGAGCTGGACAGCTTTTGGTGGTTTTGTATATTTCTATAATCTTGATCTTACTTGATGAATTGATCCAGTAAACCACTTAAGTTACTGATATATATGAGCTTGAACTGCCTCATTCTCTACCACAATCCTAACACCATGCCAGGCTTAATAATACTTCCATTCATCAAAACAAGTGTTATGATTCACAACTAATGAGCACAGAACAAGCAACGTGAATAGCATTAATTAATGGGGGACATGGACTTCATGATGCTCTGGCTTGGAAGGCCAAAATGGGGAAGGAAACAAGCAAAGGAGTATGGGATGAAGGGCTTATTTGGTTGAGGGAGAAAAAATCAGAAAAAAATCCCAACTTTAACAGAATTTGCCTAGAAAAGTAATAGAATGAATGAGTAGAAAGATACAGAAGGATGTAAGTTCAAGACCCATCTCTGGCACATATTGGGTCTGTGACCCAGAAGATTCGCTTTAGCTCCCAGAGCTCTGGACAAGTTTCTAAGATGATGAGTACAAGGAAAGCATTGATCAGTGTTAGTAGGAGAAGTTTCTTATAAAGTGACTTCACAGTTCCATTCTCTCATCTTCCCCCCAAATATTATTAATCTCAGTTATTTCTTAACTACTAAAGTTCAAGTTCCATCTCATCCTTGGATGTCTTGGATGTTGTTTTTCTTAGTAGAAGAAGAGCTCCTTGAGGGCAGACATACTTTTGGCCAGATCTTACTCAGTACATATATGCCCAGAGCACTCACTGTATGACCATCATTACCTTTTAAATTGTCCATGCCCCAAGGCAGACTTGTAGCACTCTTTTCCTTCTTGCAGCTCTGCCCACCCCACCCAGATTCTCTAGCTAGGGCATCAGCTTGACCACTGTCTTCCCTTTGGGCACCAGTGATATAAGTTCAATTTGTCAAGATTTTCCTAAGCACTTAAGGAAATGAAGGGAAGAGAAGGTTAATGTACACAGCTGAGAAATGAGTTATAGAGCAGGGAATCTTTGGCCTGAGATTCCCCTAGCTTAATTAGGATGGGCTGGCACAGCTTCCCATGCTAAGTAAGCCTGTTTTAAGTCACCAAGTGGCCAGGCTCCATGCTAAAGGAGAAATATTCCTTTCACTCTTTTCTTGGCCCTGCCTCCAACCCAAACTCTCTTCCTTTTTATTTCAAGCTGAGACCCCTTCTGTTCTTCCCCCAACCTCCAACAATGAATCAACATTTTTCAGATCTCTCCAGTTCTCAACATTTTTAAGGGAGGTTATAGCTACTATGCTAATTCATGGCTCATGTAGGTAAGTAGGTGGCAAAGTGGATGGGGCACTAAACTGAGAATAAAGAAGACCTAGCTTCAGATCTGACCAAAAACACTTACTTAGCTGTGTGACCCAAGACAAATCACTTGAGCCCTGTCTGGCTCCATTGCACCATCCAAAAAATAAGGATAATAAGAGCACCTATTTCCCAAGGTGGTTGTGAAACCAAATGAAACAATAATGGTAAAGCACTTAGTGCTGTGCCTGGCACATAGTAGGTTAGCTATTATTATTATAAATATTTATATAAGTTATATGTTATGTATCATATTATATTATATTATAATATATAATAATAATACATGTTTGTTATTATGATTGTTTTTATCTCCATCACCAGAGAAATCTTCAAACAAAAAAACTTTTTGGGTTTATAATGTCATTCAAAATCATCTCTTCCCATGGACAATTATGGAAGGATTATTTAAAAATATCCCAGTAACTTTCATATGGGTAAAGGATGACTGATTCTGCTTGGTCTCCGAAGGCAGGACTGATACCAAAGGAGGGAAGTTAGTGGGAGGCAGTTTTGAAATAACAAGACCCCTAATTTAGCTTTTTCCATGTGAAAGTGGGAGGACAACAAATAGACACCAAAATGGAACAGATCCATCAGCATGTTTGTAATAAACTATTTTCATATTTAGCAACAACAAAACTGCCATATTTTTATTCTAACACCCCAATCCCTGTTATATTATGTATAGAAGTAGCAATGCTGCTACATAAGTTAGAAACAAAATGAACATCTGGATCACAAAAAATCCCCACAAAAGGGATCCATGATCCAAGAGACGAGCTGTGGGAAGCACTGAGGCATACATTTTCAGAGGCAAAGATCTTAGATGACTAGCACATACATATATCTATATGTATATGCATATATATATATATCAGTGGATGTGTATGGATGGAGAGATAGAGATATAAATGATAGATGGAGAGATAGATATAAATGATAGATAGATAGATAGATAGATAGATAGATAGATAGATGATAGATAGATAAGAGAGAGGAAGGGAGAAAGGGAAGGAAAGAGAAACAGACAGATAGATAAATAGATAATATCCAAAAAATGTTCAAAAATGTAATGCTAAAGAAATAATGCAAGCACTTACTTTACCATCTTTATGAAATCAGTGAGAATGATATTCAGGCATATATTTAGGATATTCTTAACGATGACATGAGAGAGGAACAATGTTTTTTGCAAGCTAATTTTTTTCCTACAGAAAAGTCCATTTCCACCGTCAAATAACTCAATTTCAATCGACAAGCATCTATTAAGTACTTACTATGTTCCAAGCAGTGTGCTAGGAGCTAGGGCTATAAAGAAAAAAATGAAACCATCCCTGTCTTCCAAAGTCTTGGACAGTAAAAGACAAAGTCTTTTACTGAAGAAAATCATCTAAAATATGAAAGGGATACAAGATCCTAAGGTGTTTACTGCTTGGTTGTTGAGGCATAAGGGTGAACTTCAGGATAAAATCTATAAGATTCTTCTCCAACTAACCATCTCCCACATATGTTAAAAATATACAATATGTAATAATAAATGACCTCAGGGATCATTCTGTTTGTGGATTCTATTTATCCACATCAAGGGATGGGGCCTTGACTTGTGATTTTAGGTAAATTTTAGGTGATTTTATGAGCAAAGATTACTCTGATGGGGAAACTCCCTGTACCAGGGAAATCAGCACCTCTTTTACAACTTAGTTTAACTTTCCTAAGTTCACATAGTCAGACTATTTCAGAGACAAGATTAACCCACATCATTCTGATACTCTATTATACCTCTCTGTGTGTCTCTGTGTCTATGTCTCTCTGTCTCTCTCTTTCTCTGTCTGTCTCTCCCTCAGTGTTTCTATTTCTGCTCTGTCTCTTTGTTTCTCTATCTCTCTGTCTCTATGTCTCTTCTTCTTCTTCTCTTTTTTCTCTTCTCTTTTTATACCTTATCCTCTATATATCTTTTATACACAGTTATTTGCATGTTAAAATGCAAGCTCCTTGAGGTGAAAGACAATCTTGTCTTTTATCTTATATTTCTTTTCATCTCCAGGATTTAATAGATAGTCTGGCATATAGTAGAAGCTTAATAAATGTTGATTGACTGGCTGACTTAGAAGGCAGGATCACTCCCACATTACAGTGAAGCAACAGAGGCAAACTTTAGGGAAGGCATAAAAGTTTAAAGGAAACTACCCAGGACCTGAATGCTTGGAAAAAGAGAGGAGTTTTTCTTAGTGAGAGTAATAACCAAGGGACAGAGTGAGTCATGAACTCTTACTCATAGATCATTAAAAGATTTGGAGAAAGACCACCTGTGTTTTAGTACAGAGAGTGTCCTCATCAGAGTACCCTTTACTCCTAAAAGAGTTTTTTCCGGGTAAATGGTACCTGAAACATATATAAAACAACTTAGCTATTGCTCCTATAGCAACAGCTGTAGAAGACATAGGTTCATGATTATATTCAGTGTTGCTCAACTCAAATAGAAACAAATTTCTGCTTAGAAAACTACAATTTAAATGATCTATGTTACATTTATTTTTTATTTTATTTTGTTAAACATTTTCTCATAGCATTTTCATCTGGTTCAGGCTTGAATGTGTTGGGTCCTGCTCCAGTGCCTAGGCCTGTGTTTTTCTGTTTATTGAACTGAATTGAATTGAATCTCTTTTCATATCCCTATCAAGTGCGATCCTCTATGGTGAAAATAATCTTCCTTTCATCCACATATTTTAATCCCAATTTTAACCCAGAACAAAGCTCAGAGGGTTGATGCAATCTCCGGTCTGATTACTAGAATATGGGAATGTAAGGCGAAGGAATGATTTTTCATGAGCAAAGTCAGCTAGGTTGGGAGTGGCTTTGGTTCTGGTCAACTCCATGAACTGATTTGTGACTCTCACTAGCATATTGTTGAGGACAGTTTCATCCTCCAAGACAGGGACATGAATTGGTGCATTACACATAAGTAATAGAAATTGAGTTTGAAACCTGACATGGAGATGGTGATTTATATTACCCATTAGCATTAATGGTGGCAATTTACTCTAATGCAGAAACCTACAGTCTGCCAAGAGACTTTGGCCAAGGGCTTTTTAGGGTCACTCTGGGGGATGCGGACAATGCAAGGACTGCCCTTCTACCTCAGTCCTTTGTTCTTAATTCTCATCTAAAGCTCATCTTTCCCAAAGGGACTAGCTAGGTCCTGCTAAGAATCTGTTTGATGGAAATTCCCATCTAGGGAAGGATGCTGCTTGGCCAATGGCTAACACTAGTTAATTTCTAGTTAAGTCCTTGACCAGCCTGGTAACCACCACCAAGATCACAGAGTTAAAGCTGCAAAAACCCTTAAAAATCATCTACTTCAAGAATCCTTAGCCTTTGTTGTGTCTTGGGTCTTTGAATCTAGCATAATGTTTTAGATACATCAACATATAAGATTCAGAGGAAATCAATAATATTGAAATATAGGTATCTATACATACATACATCTGTTTTTAAATCAAATTTACAGATTTCAGGTTAAGGACTCCCAATCTAATACAACACTTCCATTTCATAGATGAAGAAAACAAGACTGAGTATTAAAGAGATTTGACTAAAGCCATTCAGATAAAAATAGTGGTTTGTGAAGATAGCTTGTTTGCCTGAATTACTATGAAGATTCAGTTCCATTTCAATTGAGTTACATTGGCTTTTGGGGAACCCCCATTTTGCTTGACAGAGGCACCTTGTAATAGATACAGGACTGCTTGGCAGACATGGCAAGCTGGTTTCAAGTTAAGTATTAGACACCTCCAAGCTATGTGATTTAATCTTAGATTCCTCATCAATAAAATGGGAATAATGGTCATTGTGAAGCCCAAATGAGTTAAGAGATGCAAAATGCTTTGTAAACAATAAAGTATTATCTAAATACCAGTTATTTTTGTTGTTGTTCTTATTTAACCTTTCAATGTCCTCAGAAAATTCTCTATGACTCTAAATTCTAGTACAGTTATTAATTTGCTTTGGTAGAAGGTGTTAGTTCACTGAGAGCTCTATATTGTTGAAATCACAGATCTAAATTCCCTCCCTCCTCTCCTCCATATCAACTAGGTACTATACTAGTTACAGAACTACAGGAAGGAAAATGAAAAACTGTCTCTAGTCTGGAAGGTGGGTAGAGTCTATGAATAGACAACCCAGAGAGATACACATAAATTTATTTGAGGAGTGAGAGAGCAAGAACCACTTATTGGCTTCAGGAAGAGTTTCCTGTGCTAAGACCCAAAGTAAACTAAAGTCTCTAAGAGGCAGATGTTAAAAGGGATGGTATCCTGGGCATCTGATACAGCCTGAACAAAGTCTCTGAGTTGAATGCTAAGGAGTCTTCACAAGATAGAAGTGAAAAAGAATCAAAGAAAGTTGCTTCTGGCCTCAGAGGATGAGGTAGAAAACCTAAACGAACATGAGAGATTTGTCCAGGTTGTCAATATTTCCCTGCTTCAGGCCCCTGTGTTAATGAGGCAGTTGCCAAAAGAGATTTTAAGACACAACTGGCTCCATTTCTGAACCATGAAGCTTTGAAATTTTTAGAGTGGCAGATAGGACACTATGGCAGTATTGAACCTTACTAATTAATCAGAGAGAAAAGGACTATTGTCCTTTTTAGACTTTATAAACTTTGGGGAAATGTGTGACTCAATATAAATGTGCAAGAAAGACTATAAAATAACTCCTAGAAACTAAGTAGAAACTTTTTTTTAATTAAAGCTTTTTATTTTCAAAACTTATACATGGATAATTTTTTAGTGTTAATCCTTGCAAAACCTTGTGTTCCAATTTCCTCCCCTTCTCCCTACCACCTCCCTTAGATGGCAAATAATCCAATATGTGTTAAAATGGTAAAAATATATGTTAAATCTAATATATGCATACATATTTATAAAAATATCTTGCTGTACAAGAAAAATCAGATCAAAAAGGAAAAAAAAGAGAAAGAAAACAAAATGCAAGCAATTAACAACAAAAAGTGTGAAAATGCTATGTTGTGATCCACACTCAGTTTCCACAGTCCTCTCTCTGGGCAAAGGTGGCTCTTTCCATCATAAGATCATTGGAATGGTCCTGAATCATCTCATTGTTTAAAAGAGCCAAGTTCATCAGAAGTGATCACTGTATAATCTTGTTGTTGCCATGTACAATGATCTGGTTCTGCCATTTCACTTAGCATCAGTTCATGTAAGTCTTTCCAGGCTTTTCTGAAATCATCCTGCTGGTCATTTCTTACAGAACAAGAATATTCCATGACATTCATATACCATAATTTATTCAGCCATTCTCCAGCTGATGGGCATCCACTCAGTTTCCAGTTTCTTTCTACTACAAAAAGGGCTACCACAAACATTTTTGCAAGTGCAGGTCCCTATTCCTCCTTTAAGATTTCTTTGGAATGTAAACCCTGTAGAAACACTGCTGGGTCAAAGGGTAGGCACAGTTTGATAGCTCTTTGTGCATCGTTTCAAATTGCATTCCAAAATGTTTGGATGAGTTCACAACTCCACCAACAATGTATTAATATCTCAATTTTCCCATATCCCCTCCAACATTTGTAAGACTAGAATTCTTAAGAATAACCAAATACATGTATGATTTTGCACAAAGAGAATAATTGTGTTATCATTCTAACATGACCTCAACCCTGCTGATTTGACCTTGACACAAGGAATGGCAGAATAAGGTAATGAAAAACAATAAGCTGGGGGAAAATAAGAGGAGAAGGGTTGTACCTTTTGGGACAAGGCTGCTTCCCTAACTAAAAAGAACTTTTACAATGCTTCAATGCTTTACTCAAGTTATAAATGCTGATGAGCTCAGCAGAATAAATGAATCCCTCTACATTTAGGAAAGCAGATGGTGCCTGCTATTTCCTCCATCAAAAGGACCAAATCAAAATTCTCAGAAGATATCCTTCAGAATTGTCTTCTAAGGAATGAATGGTGGTGTTTCTTCTATTAATAAAGTCCATTTTTATTCAATCTCCAACTCTTATTTGGATAACTTTGAATCAACCCAAATAATTTGCTGGATGTGGTTGAGTCCATGTGGCCATTCATGGGAAATGGACTGATCTTCTACTAGGTACATTCTCCAACAAACATGGACTACAAATACATTTTCTTTCACTTAGACTTCTTTGTCTATCTCTATCTCTATTTCCCGTCTCTCTTTTACTCTGTTTCTCAAACTGTCTCTGTCTCTCTTTCTCTCCTTAAGAGAGTCTTAAGTGTATTCTTTATAGTGATGAAAAATAATTTGAAATGATCTTTATAAATTCAAGAAAAAAATTCATTACTACATAATAAAATATTCTGGGATGTTGGCATCTAGAATAAAGTATAAATGTCTCTACTTGGCCCAGAAATCCCTCCTTCAGCAGAGTTACCACTTCAGACTCATTTCAGCTGAGTCCCTTTGAGGCATTCAAGGGTTAGAGCCAAACTGGATCACTTGCTACTCTCCTGCCAAGGTTCCATCTCTTCTCTCTATACTTTGCAAAGATTATTACCCATCTCGGAATGGCACTTCCTTTTCATCCCTGCACTTTAGAGGCCATAACTTTCTTTAAGATTCAGCTTATTTACCCTTTCTCCCAGGAAGCCTTTCTTGATCCCCTCTCTCCTTCCAAAAGTTAACATATAGCTATTTGCATCTGTCAGTGTTGTATCCTTCCCCTCCACTGGAATCTAAACTCCTTGTGAGTAGGGATTATTTTATTTTACCTTTGTATTTTCAGGAGGTTACACATAGTAGGGTCCTAACTAATTCTTATGGAATGAAATGCTAATTGAATATCATTTGCATATCAATCAACCAAGCAAGGAAAAATCATTAAGTATCTACAATTTTCTATGGTGCCAGACACCAGGGATAAAAGTACAAGAGATGAAACAATTACTGTTATCAAAGAGCTTAATGGGAGAGATGACCAAGTACATATAGACTATATAGAAATAAATATAAATAAATAAAGGGCAGTTAAATGGGATCAAGGAAGGTTCCCTGTAGAAGGAGGGTCTTGAAGAAGAGGGAGTTTTAAGACAAAGCCTTTTAAAAAAGCATTTATTATTTATTTGTCTTCCCTTTTTCTTTTGATATTTTGAGCTCCAAATTTTTTCCCTCCCTTCCACCTTCCCTCACACACTAAGAAAGTTAAATTATACCAATTATGCATGTAAAATACAACAAAACATTTCCATACTAGGCATATCATACACAAAAAAAGAGGGAAAAAAGAAAAAGAAAAATATAGTTCAATTTCCACTCAGAAATTTTAGTTCTCTCTAGAGATAGCATTTTTTTCTATCATGAATTCTCTGGAATTGTCCTGAATCATTGAATTGATTAGAATATTCAATTTTTTTCATAATTGATCATCATTACAACATTGATGTTATCATGCAAAATGATCTTCCTTTTCTTTTCATTTCACTTTCCATCAGTCTATATGTCTTGCTATATTTTTGGTAAACTATCTACCTAGTAATTTCTTTTAGCATAATAATATTCCAGTAATCATATATGATAACTTTTTAATCGTATTGCAATTGATGAGCATCTCCTTAATTTCCAATTTTTTTGCCACCACACACATACATACACATACACACACAAGATGCTATAAATATTTTTATAAATATAAATTCATTTCTTTTTCCTTTGATATTCTTGGAGTACAGACTTAGTAGTCATGTATCTGGCTCAAAGGGTATGCATGGTTTTATAGAAATATATGGCTTTAGTTATAGGCTTTTATATAGCAGCTTTTACATTATTGTCTTTTTATTAATTCAGATCTTGGCCTTCCCTTGCCACTATAATAGTTTTTGATGATCAGCATTTTTATTGGTGTTTGCTCATTTTTGCAGCCTATTTCTTAACTATGAATTTTATTAAAGTTGGCCTTTACTAATGTGGGAGTAGGGAGGCGCTGTCCAAAGCTTTAGGCTTTTTTTGTGCTGTTGTTTTTATATGTTGTCCTGGAGAATCTACAAGTTTTCTGTAATTACAAGATTTGTTGATCTGGGAAGAGGTAAGATTATTGTTCTCCTGGTTTATTCTCTGGTATTTATCCAGAAGGGCCCCTGCTTTTCTTCAAAGATAGCACTCCTTTCCACCCCAGAATTATGACCAGGTCCCCTGCTCTCCTGAAACCAAGAGCATTAATACTTCTCTCTGCCCTGGAATTGAGACTATAGTTTCTGCTCCTTTATGCATGATCAGATATATTCCTCTCCACCTGGAACTGCAACCAAGAATGTTATATGGGAAATAGAACTGCCAATAAGCAACTGCTACACCCAATGACAGCAAAGAGTCTTGGGTAATGTCTTTCTAACCAATTTTCCAACTCCCTTACTAAAGCTGCACTGAGAGCTCTTGAAGATGCTGCTATTACTGTGGTCACCCAAAAGGCCCATCACTGGTACTGCTGCTTCATGTGTTCCAGCCTAGTGCCCACCCTGGTATTAGAGATCTCTCATGAAGATCTTCTAAATTATGTTAGGATTTTCTCACTCCAACTTATTGGTTCTGTCCAAAATTTGATCTCAGGAATTTTGTGGGGAGGATGGAGTTGTAGTCTGTATTCCACCATTTTGGCTTTGCCCTCAAGAAAGGGACTCTACAAGGCAGGGGTAAAAAGACAGTGATTTCCAGAAAGAAGCCCTTTCCTCCACCTGAGGACCAGAGCAGAGATGCTAAAATAGGAGATGAAGCTGAGCCAGAAAGATAAAAATTATAGTATGAGAAACAGATAAATTGATCTGGCTAGATAGAAGCGTGATGGAAGAAAAGCCATGTACAATGAGGAGAGCCAGGTCATTTTTCTACCTTCACTCAAGGAGCTGTTCAGTGTTAGTGAAACCCAGTTAGATTTTGTGTCCAGCCAAATGAACTGCTGAGATTTTCAACTACTCTGGACTCATAAAGCCCCAAATGGCTCTTTCGAAGTGTTTTTTTCCTCCACATTTTTTAACCTCTTGGTATCAAGGGGGGGGTAATTCAATCCATACATTTCTGGTTCATTTACACTTAACTTATCAGAACACCATGCTGGAAGAGCTCCTTGCTGTCCAAGAGGCCTTATGGGTCTCATTCATATGCATCTTTCCTTTGAACCAGGAAGTCCAGGGAAGCCAGAAAAAACAGAATTCAGCCCTTTAAGAGGGTCCTTTTTCTTTCCAATTGGAAATTTAAGAACTTCTTCAGATGTGGGAGGCTCTAAACTTGGCAGTCCATTGGAGGTTGCTGGGAGTAAGTTTTTTTTTTCCTTGCTCTTCACTCTTCCCAAAAGAGCACTCCATTCATTGATCCCTTCCCAGCCCCCAGCCAAAGGATGTGCTATTTTCTGAGAAATGATTTTTGTGAGACAAAAAGAGATGCTTTTTACTCAGGAAAAATCCCTGTGAATTGTATTTCAGGCATTTCAGGCTACATCTGGAGTATTGTGCTCATTTCTGGACACCTCAGGTTGGGAAGAACATTGATAAGTTAAAAAGGTTAAAAAGATCAACCACTATGATGAAAAACCATGGGCTCATGATCTTTGATAATCTATTGAATGAAATAAAGATATTTATTCTGGAAAAGAAAAGAGTGGGTGGTGGAGTTTGAAGGCCCTCTTCCAGGATTTAAAGGGCTATTACATGAAAAAAAGAATTAGATTTGTCTTATTTGCCCCCCTAAAAAAGAAGAAATAGGACTAGTGGATAGAAGTAGCATAGAGGCAAATTTAAACTTGATGTCAATTAAAGCTTTCTACCAATTAAAGCTACTTCAATATAGATGACAGACTATGTTAGGTGGTGGTTCTATGCAGTTTGGTGGTACAATAGCTAGTGCCCTGGACTTGCAATCAGAAAAAACTCAATTCAAAACTAGCCTAAGCAAGTAGCTGTGTGACCCTAGGCAAGTCACTTTACCTTTATCTGCCAAGTTCCTTCATCTATCAAATAGGGATAAAAATAACAGGTACTCACTTCACACCTGTCAGATTGGCTAAAATGACAGGAAAAGTTAATGATGAATGTTGGAGGGGATGTGGGAGGGCTGGGACACTGATGCATTGTTGGTGGATCTGTGAACGGATACAGCCATTCTGGAGAACAATTTGGAGCTATGCTCAAAAAGTTATCAAACTGGGCATACCCTTTGACCCAGCAGCATTTCTATTGGGCTTATATCCCAAAGAAATCATAAAGGAAGGAAAAGGCCCCACATGTGCAAGAATGTTTGTGGCAGCCCTTTTTGTAGTGGCTAGAAACTGGAAATTGAATAGATGCCCTTCAATTGGAGAATGGCTGAATAAATTATGGTATATGAATATTATGGAATATTATTGTTCTGTAAGAAATGACCAGCAAGATGATTTCAGAGAGGCCTGGAGAGACTTACATGAACTGATGCTGAGTGAAATGAGCAAAACCAGGAGATCATTATACACGGAAACAACAGTACTATATGACGATCAATTCTGATGGACATGGCTCTCTTCAACAATGAAATGTTTCAAACCACCTCCAATTGTTCACTGAAGAAAGCCATATACACCCAGAGAGAGGGATGTGAAATGTGGACCACAACATAACATTCTCATACTCCTTGATTGATGTTTGCTTACATTGTGTTTCCTTTATCTGATATATCGTTTGTGTAGACAAGATTTTTCTTGCACAACAATGACAAGTTTGGAAATATGTATACATATATTTGATTTGCCAATATTTTAACATAATTAACATGTAGTGGATATCCTGCCATCTAGGGGAGGGGTGGGGAGATGGGGGAAAAATTTGTAACGGAAAGCTATGTAAGGGTTATTGTTGAAGAATTACCCACACATATGTTATGCAAATAAAATTTAAAAATAAAATTAAAAAAAATAACAGGTACTTCCCAGGACTATAGTGAAAATGTAATGGTATCAAATTTGTAAAACACTTTGCAAACCTCAAAGCATTATATAAGCCAAATGATGGTGATGATGATGATGATGATAGAGAGTTCTACTTCAGTGGAGTAGAAATTGGATGCCATTTACCCATAATATTGCATTGATAATTCATTATTATTTTTATTTTATTTTATTTTTGCTGAGACAATTGGGTCACACACAGCTAGGAAGTGTTAAGTGTCTGAGACCAGATTAGAACTCAGGTCCTCCTGAATTCAAGCCTGGTGCTCTATCTACTGCACTATCTAGCTTCCCCATTTTTTTCTTTTATCATTTGGAGCAATGGGCACCAAGGCCACTGCCAACTCACAGATACTTGAATTCTTTAATAAAATAAATAATTTTAAATCAAATTACCCCATTTTGAATTATAACAATTCACCTTGGATAGAACTATCTTCCAATATAATCAGTCATGGAATCAATCTAGTGTGCTCTAATGTGATAGTTGATTATATTAGCTGGATGCCATCCTTGGTATCTGCTTTTGTCCCAAGGAGGATCTCTTTGGTGATGAAAGAGCCACAAATATTCATGATTTTGGGTGGTGGATGAAAATAGAAACAGGGATGAGATCAGAGTGAATGACATCAAGCATTCAATACATGAAAGATTCCCAACTGAACATTAATTCTAGATTTATAGCTTTAACACTATGTACCTAGGAAGGGACTCTAAAGATCATTAGAATAAAGATGCATATTGTTGGATATATCATAGAATATTAGCTTTATATAGAGCAGGAAAAAATTTCAGAGGTCATCTTGATCATTCTCACAGATGAAGAAATTGAATTCTGGAGAGACTGAGTGAGTTGAACATTCATATAGGTAGAAATACCACAGCTGGGATTGTATCCCAGGCCTTCTAATTCAAAAACAATACCACTTTCCATAGTAATGTGCCATCTCTCCATTTCCTAAAAATATCTCAAATATACATGATTTTGTCAGCATGGTGAGCTTCTTTATTAATCCAGATCAAACTTCTCTATTCCTGAGTGGGAAAGTTCCCCAAAGTTCCAAAGCCATCATACCCCTGTAACCCACCTAGTGATGGGATAGGCTCATTGGATCTCTGAAAATAAACACAGAGTTCATTGCTGGTCCTAACACAGAAACCTAACCATCTTTGAGGTGTTGGTGCTATCAGAAATCCAGAGTCATCTCTCTGGTGTTATAATGTCCAATAGCAACATTGGTAAAGAAAGAATCATATTCCTATTCTTTTGGAGAATATTTCATTGATAGAATATTTCCATGGTTATTTGAACTGATTGGTGGAGAAATTTTCTTTAATGGGACAGTGTCTTCTCATCATATGTGATTTTTAGTCATATCCTCCCACAAGTCCTCCATATAGGATAGGAAGTCAATTAGCATGCTGAATGTCTTCCTTTAGGTCTTTTAACATTGAACAGATGCAATGTAATATTCAAACTATTGACCTATTTTCATCCCTTGCTCTCTAGACATGACTCGCCTACCTCCTTTTCCAAGCAGATGCGAGCTTTGATATTATCCATTTCATCCAAATCATCACTGATAATATGCTATCATCTGCTTATGACCATAATATGTATCTCCATTACCCTCTGCATCATTTACAATTTGGCTTCTTTGAAGATCATAGTGTTCATGATTTGTAGTCTGGAAAAATATCAGGAGAATATTGCATTTTTAACTGAGGGTTTGACTTCAACAAAGTATTATTAAATCTAAGTAGAATGCAAGAATTGTATCCATCTATAGTTTAACTAGGATGAGGGGATCAGGACTTTGTCTCTGGGCACCAAAATTTGGAGGGCATGGAAATTTAATACATGAACTCTTTCTGATAGCACCTAGATAAAAAGATTAAGCAGTTGATCTAGGGACTTTTCAGCATATTCTTATGGTTAATTAAATGTCATATAAATAAAATAATTATGCTTCATATTTAGAAAGCACTTTAAGATTTATATTCTTTTTATAAATGTTATGGCACTCATCTTTGAGTCTTTGTATAATTAAATTTTCTTTCTTAATTCAATTGAATTTGTCTTCATTAGTTCTGATTTTATTTTCACATTTTGAATTACAAAGTTGATTCAAGAATCATTTCACAATGTTTATCCAGTGTCAAAATTATTAATTATGTTTGGCTTCTTTCCTACATTATTCCTATTTTCTGAGAAGTTATTGGTGGGGGCATGTCCAGAATGTTTTAAAATTATTCCTAAAGGAAAACTATAGTAAGCTTCAAGACAAACCTTTAAGAGCACTCATACTTGGACTATTCTTGTCCGGCTTTTTGTCTGCTCATATTCCTAATTCCCTCTCTTGACTCAGCTCTTTATTCAGCATCCACATTCCCAACATTTGCATTCTGGTTACTCCTCAGATTTTCTTTATCTACAATGGTTATTAAATTTTGTTTTCATATTGAATCTATGGTCTATATTTTTTTTCTCCTGATGCAGTTTTTCTATTTTTATTCCCATGATGAGAAGGGGGTCATCAGTTAACAATCTCAGGGCATAACCAAGCCTTTCCCAGAGTAGAAGTGGATAATACTTGGTCTTACTGTCACTTATTAGTGAGATGTGACAATATGGTATCAAGAAAGAGCAATCATTCATTCATTCAATATATATATATATGTATATATATGTATATATATATATATA
>JAJPUD010002461.1:198256-213178 GCA_023553655.1 Myrmecobius fasciatus | reverse complement strand
TTATACACCGCAACAACAGTACTATATGACAATTAATTCTGATGGACATGGCTCTCTTCAACAATGATATGTTTCAAACCACCTCCAATTGTTCACTGAAGAAAGCCATATACACCCAGAGAGAGGGATGCGAAATGTGGACCACAACATAACATTCTCATACTCCTTGATTGATGTTTGCTTACATTGTGTTTCCTCTATCTGATATATCGTTTGTGTAGTTAAGATTTTTCTTGCACAACAATGATAAGTTTGGAAATATGTATACATATATTCGATTTGCCAATATTTTAACATAATTAACATGTAGTGGATATCCTGCCATCTAGGGAAGGGGTGGGGAAGTTGGGAGGAAAATTTGTAACGGAAAGCTATGTAAGGGTTATTGTTGAAGAATTACCCACACATATGTTATGCAAATAAAATAAAATTCAAAAAAAAAATATAGCTTTTGAAGGAAAGGGCCCCACATGTGCAAGAATGTTTGTGGCAGCCCTTTTTGTAGTGGCTAGAAACTGGAAACTGAATGAATGCCCATCAATTGGAGAATGGCTGAATAAATTATGGTATATGAATATTATGGAATATTATTGTTCTGTAATAAACGACCAGCAGGATGATTTCAGAGAGGCCTGGAGAGACTTTCATGAACTGATGCTGAGTGAAATGAGCAGAACCAGGACTTCATTATACACAGCAACAACAATCCTATATATATTACGATCAATTCTGATGGATGTGGCTCTCTTCAACAATGAAATGTTTCAAACCACTTCCAATTGTTCAGTGAAGAGAGCCATATACATCCAGAGAGAGGGATGTGAAATGTGGAACACAACATAACATTTTCAGGCTCTTGATTGATGTTTGCTTGCATTGTGTTTCCTTTATCTGATTTTTCTTTCTTGTAGATACAATTTTCTTGCACAACAATAAGTGTGGAAATATGTATACATATATTCGATTTGTCAAGTATTTTAACATAATTAACATGTGGTGGATATCCTGCCATCTAGGGGAGGGGTAGGGAGTAGGGAGGAAAAATTTGTAACAGAAAGCTTTGTAAGGGTTAATATTGAAGAATTACCCATACATATGTTTTGCAAATAAAAAAATAAATATAATTAAAAATAAAAATATAGCTTTTAATTTTCAAAATAAATGCAAAGATAGTTTTCAACATTTACCCTTGCAAAACTTTGTGTTCCACATTTTTTTCTTTATCCCTTCCTCCTACTCCTTCCTCTAGACAGCAAGCAATCTAATATATGTTTAACGTGCATTTCTCCTACACATATTTCCATAATTATCATGCTATGTAAGAAAAATCAGATCAAAAAGGAAAAAAATGAGAAAGAAGACAAAATAAGGAAACAACCACAAAAAGGTAAAAATACTATGTCATGATCCACATTCAGTCCTCACAGTGCTCTTTGGATGCAGATGGCCCTCTCCATCACAAGTCTATTGAAATTGGTCTGAATCACCTCATTGTTGAAAAAAGTCAAGTTCATCACAGTTGATCATCACATAATCTTGCTGTTGTTCTGTACAATGTTCTCTTGGTTCTACTCACTTCACTTAGCATTAGTTTCTGTAAGTCTCTCCAGGCCTCTCTGCAATCATCCTGCTGATTGTTTCTTATAGAACAGTAATATTCCATAGCATTCATATGCCATAAATTATTCAGCCATTCTCTAACTGATGGGCATCTATTCAATTTCAAGTTCCTTGCTATCACTAACACTTTTGCACATGTGGGTCTTTTTCCCTTTTCTATGATCTCTTTGGGTACAGGTCCAGGAGAGACACTGCTGGATCAAAGGGTGTGCACAGTTTGATAGCCCTTTGCATATAATTCCAAATCTCTTTCCAGAATGGTTGGATAAGTTTACAACTTCACTAACAATGTATTACTGTCCCAGTTTTCCCACATCTCCTCCAACATTTATTGTTATCCTGTCATCTTAGCCAATCTGAGAGATATGTAGTGCTACCTCAGAATTGTCTTAATTTGCATTTCTCTGATCAATAGTGACTTAGAGCATTTTTTCATATGATTAGAAATGGTTTTAATCTCTTCATCTGAAAATTCTCTGTTCCTGTCATTTGACTATTTGTCAATTGGAAAATGGCTTGCATTCTTATAACTTTGAATTATTTCTCTATATGTTTTAGAAATGAGACCCTCATAAGAAGTTTTGGATGTAATTTTCCCCCAGTTTTCTGCTGCCCTTCTCATTTTGTCTGCATTAGTTTTGTTTGTACAAAATCTTCTTAACTTAATATAATCAAAATTATCCATTTTTAAAATTCATAATGTATTCTAGTTCTTCTTTGGCTACAAATGCCCTCCTCTGCAGGTCTGAGAGGCAGATTATTATTTGTTATTTTAATTTGCTTCTAGTATCACTCTTTTTGTATAAATTATGAATTCATTTCGACCTTGTCTTGGTTTAGAAACCAAAAAACCAAAACTTAACACTGGTTTAGAGTGTTAGTTTTGGTCAATACCTAGTTTCTGCCATACTCTTTTCCAACTGTCCCAGGAATTATTGTCAAAAATTGAGTTCTTATCCCAGAAGCTGGCATCTTTGGGTCTATTAAATTTCTTTCTATAATCTAATATTTTGACAGAAGATCAATATCATGAAGCCAGATAAGTAAAATGTAGTAGTGGAGTACAATGGAGTAATCAACCAATCAATATGCAAATATTTATTAGATGCTTTCTATATTTCAGATATTCTGCTAGGTGATGAGGAATAAAAATCTAAAGAATGAAACAATTATTTACAAATCTATGCATAAAAATGTACAGAAAAAGGACAAGTTGAGAGAGAGGAGAATGCTTTGAATTGAGAAGATCTGGGAAAGATTCATAGAGGAGAGAGCCTTTAAACCTTGAAGGAAAAGAAAGATTCTGACAGGTACAAAAGACAGTGTTCACTCAGGCAGTAGAAGAATGTGAATATCAAGGAGGAGCAGAAAATTCTTCATGTACAAGAGCACAGACCAGTTAGATTAGCCCAGACCTAAAAGGAGCCTATACTTTAACATTCTCAACAAGTAGTCACCCAGTCTTTGCTTGAACACCTCCATGTAGGGCATCTCACCTCCTATTTTGGCAGCCACCTTAGAACAGCTTTAATAAGAAGGATAATTTTTTTCTCCCATCACACCTTTCTCAGAATAGGTAATAATCTACTCAAAAGCACCATGGAAGAAAAAGAAATGCTAATTCTGGCAGTTTAGTCAGTAGTTTAGTTGGGATGGAATATAGAATACGTGAAGAAGCGTAATGTTCATTAATGCTAGAAGGATAGGGAGGGTCAGAAAATGGAAGTCCTTAAGCATCAAACTGAGGAGTGTGTCAAATCTTTGAGGTCACAGGGATCCACTAAAGGTTTAGGAGGGGGGGTGATAATACTAGAAAGACAGCATTTCCAATGTGCTTTATGAAAATTATTTTGGCAGCTTTTAAAAACATAAATTTGGAAAATGGAGCCCAAGTAGGAAGTTATAGTCCACTCAGTACAGCAGATGTACCTATATTGGGTGGGGGGGCAGACTTTAAAGTGGAATGAAAGGAGCAGTAAGAAATAGCCCAGAACTTTGTCTGCTTCTAATCAATAATGGTCAAAGAAAAGCTATTAAGTTGGGCATCGAGATCTCTGCGGCATTAGACTCAAAGTGCTGAGACTTAGAGAATTTTGCGTTCCCTCTGGTCCTGGCTCTTGGTGTGCTCTAGAGACCATTCCTTCAAACATTTGGATGATATCCATGAGCTGGCCAGATGGTGCTTTCAATATCATATAAATTGCACTTTCAAGATTAATACTCAAGCAATACATCTGATCTCAAGGTTACAGATGGTGGAAGATAATTTCAGAATTGCATGGTCATTTCTTGATGCCAATAGAGAAATGGCAGTTCTTCCAGATGGGTACAAGCTTGTTCTAAGAAGCTCAAGCCCTTAAATCTATAGGTATAAAGATCAGACTTTTGTTTTCAATGGAATAGGGAACTCCAAGGTAAGGAAACTCCCTCTACCAGTGCAGATCAATATCCTTCTCCGAAATTCACAGTTTTAGAGAGCTGCCAGAGTCCTCAGATATCAGATGACATCCAACATCACATAGCCTATATATACATCCCAATTGTGGTTCTGCTGCTAATTAAAGGAGCTACTTAGTGTATTTAAAACATTAAACCTGAAGGCAGGAAACCCTGAGTAAAACTTACTAGCTGTATGACCATAGGAAATTTTCTATTGTATTATATTTGTATTTGATGCTTCTGTTTCTTCAACTTTAAAATGAAAATAATATTTTACTTTATCTGATTGCTTTCAAGACAATGGTCTTAGTTTACTATCAGCAGCTTAGCTACTTATCCAACAATTTCTAAAAGAATCATAGTAAACAATAAGTTGTAATTGTGGGAGTTATATGAATCAGAATGGACCAAAAATACATGATCTTAGATTAGGTGTGAAATAAGCTATCAGTTTAGGTAAGTTTCATAACAGAGAAGGGAAATCTGCTTAGAGAATCTCAGGGCCAAAATAAAAGCTTTGTCCCTATGTTTTTTTCAGTCTGCAAGTCCAAGCTTGTCTCTACACCAACATTCAAAGGTGGTAGTGTATACATTCTTTTTCCTTTCCTTAATGCAATGGATGACTC
The DNA here is from genome assembly GCA_023553655.1 of Myrmecobius fasciatus. Taxonomy (NCBI): domain Eukaryota; kingdom Metazoa; phylum Chordata; class Mammalia; order Dasyuromorphia; family Myrmecobiidae; genus Myrmecobius; species Myrmecobius fasciatus. The sequence continues at coordinate 208,493 of JAJPUD010002461.1, read as the reverse complement.
AGAATCTGTCTCAATCATGACTTGAACCAAAATCTACCTGGTTATTAAAGATGGTTTTCTGTCTAATACATCTCATTGGCTTTTGCTACCATGTTAGTTATGTAGTCTCTGTGAGTTTAGAGGAGAATCATCATGATGAGGATGACAATGTTAATAATAAAACAAAAATAACACAATAATGAGACTCATTTCCATAATACCATAAGTTTGGCAAAGTACTCAAAACAATCCTATGAAGTAAGTAACCCAAGAACTAGGAATCCCCTTTTAAAGATGAGGAAATAGAGGCCCTGAAAGTTTCAATATCCATGGTTAAAAAACAAACTATAGCACTGAAAGTGAAATCTGAACCCAAGAATTCTGACTCTTTAGTCCAATTCTCTATCTATGAAGTCATATTTCTTGTACAGAAAAACAAATAACTACACAATAATGATAGCAATATTTTTATTAAAAATAACACTAATATTTATACTATATATTGTAACAACATTAAGGATATTATTAATCCTTATAATAATAACTACTTTTGGAGAATCATAATGCCATCATAACACCTGTTGCTAGGATTTTTTTTTGTTTGCTAAGGCAATTGGGTTTAAGTGACTTGCCTAGGGTCACACAGTTAGGAGGTATTAAGTGTCTGAGGCCAGATTTGAACTCACGTCTTCCTAACTTCAGGGCTAGTGCTCTATCCACTACACTATCTAGCTGCTCCTGCTAGGATATTTTTTTTTTGCTTTTTGCTGAGGCAATTGGGGTTAAGTGACTTGCCCAGGGTCACACAGCTAGGAAGTGTCTGAGACCAGATTTGAACTCAGGTCCTCCTGACTTTAGGGCTAGTGCTCTAACCACTGCGCCACCTAGCTGCCCCCTGCTAGGATATTTTTAAAGGAAGTGTAAGAAATAATTCAGCTGAAATCAGGAGAGGTGAAGTTAAAAGGCCATCTAATTACACAACTGCAGAAGTGGGTATCCCATAGAACAGGTACACTTGCAGCACAAAAGCGCAGTCTTTTACTCCTTACCCTGAAATGCAAGTTTCCTCCATTGGCTGGGTAATACAGATGGTATAGCCTATCCAGAGCACTTAATCCCTCTATATGAGTGTGAATTACCAACCTCATTACATAATTACATATTCCCTTGGCATTCACCTTATTTGGACTTAGTTCCATCCTTTCCCTAATTCCCTATGTGCTGGATACATATTAGAATGCACCTAAAGTTTACAGACTCTTTGGAGAGTTTAATACCCCCTCACAATCTCCATCTATGATTATATCATTACATCTTTCCACCCATTCCCCAGTGTAAGTCTCTTCCACTTGTGAGTGAGTTTCTACCTTTGTATTTCTTATTCTAAGTCATCACCTGTGATTACATTTTCCCTTCCTAAGTTTTTATTCTTAGGTTCCGATTTAATTTTTTATTTAAATTTCATAACTGTGGAAACTAAACCCTCATTCAATTCTCACAGAAGCATCCCAAGATGCAATTCCTTCTTGGGTATGGTTAGACAGAAGAGGAGTAGGAACATACCACTATTACCACTAACTATGTCATCAAAGAAAAGGGACTATGGATGCTTAACCTCAAAAAAAGAATTCCTATCTGTAATATAGCATATGTTTTCAAGACTCATTATATGAAGGGGTGATTGAAGATCTACTTAGTCCAGAGCAGAACAGGGACCTGTGAATCCAAGAATGCAATAAAAAATCATGTTTGGGTTCAACCTAAAGATAAACAGCCACAAACTTCCTAACAAAGATAGAATGGTCTGCCTCTACTGGGCATAGCTTTACTGAACATGTGATGATAGAGGGGCCTGAACATCAATTGATCACTTTTGAGGTCCTTTCTAAGTGTGTGATTTTGAGATTCTCTGATTCTGTGGCATAGGGAGAACACCTTCCAATCCTACCCCTGACTCTTACCAATTGAATGACTATGCTTAAGTGATTTAAGCTCTCTAAAAACTTAGTTGACTTATTTGTAAAATAAGGATAATAGTATCTCCAATGCTTACCTCTGTGAGTAGCTTGTACGGTAATTATTAGTGAGAACAAAAAGGGTTGGATTTTCTGTTTTTTGTTTTTGTTTTTGTTTTGCTAATCTTTGTATTTTATTAAGCAGTGGATGTTTAATAAATACTAACTGATCAATTGAGATAATGTAGGTAAAGTACTTTGCAAACTTTGTTGTTCAGTCTGCTCAGTCATGAATAGGAATCAAATAGAAAGCCATTCCCTGTGCTCAAGGAGTTTACATTCTAATGAGGGAGAAGCCAAGATGGAAGAGAGTAGACAGGTTTTTGGCTGAACTCTTCCTGGCTTCTGTCAGATCTACACCAGATAAAGTTTCTGGGCTGGTTTCAAAGAGACAGAACACACAAATATTTGGATATTTGGAGTATAAGAAATTTCCAGCAGAAATTTTTTGGAAGAATTTCATAAAAGGCCTGCTTCAGTCAGGCATAAGGAGGGAGGGGTGTGGACAAGCATGGGCACAGCTCAGGGAATCAGCAAGGTATAGTGACTATGCACCTGGGAAATCTACCAGTAGACTCTTATTCGAAATACAGAAGTATTGGCTATTCTGTCCTGGTTTAGAAGCCATCCAACAACTTCAAAAGGCATATAGTGAGCCTCTAAACCCTAGAGTAACACAACACTTGACCACACGAAGCCAACAAAGGAAGGAAGTCAATAGTTCCAGTTCCAGGAGAGCCTAAAGCCACTGTCTCCTGTAGGGGAAGCTTAGGACAATCTCCCTTGTGGTCTAACAACAGACCTCAACCTTTTAAAAATGAGCAAAAAATGAAAAAGATCTCTGACCATAGATAGCTTTTATGGAGACAGAAGAACACACCTCAAACCCTAAGGACACTAAAGGCACATCATCTCCAGATGAAGGCCCAAAGGGTGATAAGAGTTGGTCTCCAACTCATAAGGTTTTCTTGGAAGAATTCAAAAAGGTTCTTAAAAGAGAGTTAAAGAAAAATGGGGAAAGGAACTGAGAACTTTGCGGGAGAGTTTGGAAAAGGAAATGCAGAAATTATCTGAAGAAAATTTCTTTATAATAGATATAGAGAAATGGGAAAATCATATAACTCCTTACAAAATAGATTTGAAAAAATGAAAAAAGACACCAACTCATTGAAAAACAGAATTTGGGAAATGGGAGAAAAAAACTAATGAACAAAACAACTCAATTGGCCAAATGCAAAAGGAAATAAAAAACTAATTGAAGAAAATAATTCACTAAAAATTAAAAGTGAGCAAAAGAAAGTGAATGACTAAATGAGACATCAAGAATCAGTGAAACAAAACCAAAAGAAAAAAGAAAAAAAATAGAAGAAAATGTAAAGTATCTCATTGTAAAAACAACTGACCTGGAAAATAGATCTAGGAGAGACAATCTAAGAGACATTGGGTTTCATGAAAACCATGATGGAAAAAAAAAAAAGCCTAGACACCATCTTTCAGGAAATCGAGGAAAACAACCCTGAGATCTTAGAATCAGAACATAAAATAGCCATTGAAAGAATTCACCATTCACTTCCTGAAAGACACCCCACATCCAAGGTAGCAAAATTTCACAATTATTAGATCAAGGAGAAAATATGCAAGCAGCCAGAAAGAAACAATTCAAATAGCAAGGAGACACAATCTGGATTACCCAGGATCTAGCTGCTCCCATTTAAGAGGATCAAAGGACCTGGAATATGATATTCCAAAGGGCAAAGGAACTTAGATTGCAACCAGGAGAATACTGAGCTACAAAGTTCACTATCTGTTGGAGTGGAGAGAGGACTTCTTCACTTTGAGGAAGGACTCCATAAAAGTCTGGAGAGAGAGGCAAGCTCATACCATGGTATGGGGGGCAAGAGACTTGCCTGGAGCTACATACCCATAGGTACAAAATCCCTGATTTGTCCCTGCATTCTCTAAGTACATTTTCCTTCTTTCCAAGGAAACTCAGCTGAGCTGATAACTTATTTCACTCCCAGTCAGAGAAAATGTATTTTAACACATTCTGTTCTGTATAACTTCCACAATTACTTGTTTACTTTAATAAAGGCATCTTGATGGGTACTAGAGTTTTTGGAGAGGCAGCTAAGCTGCTGATAATAAACTAAGCATGATTCTCTTCTTGAAAACAATCAGGTAAAATAATATTTATTCTAAGTCTCAAAGTTTTACATCTCAAAAACCTAGTATTTGAAGTATCAAAGATCTACCATCTTTCTATCCATTTATATCCATATCTATCTTGCTATCTACCATTTTCTTTCTATCTGTCATTTCTATCTTTCCCTCTCTATTCAGATACATACACAAATGGAGTAGAAATATGTAATTTACATTTATAATTAGAATTACCCAATACATATATACATACACATATATGTACTTATGTGTGTTTGTATATGTATGTGATTCCTATGATAAGTGAAGGAAGATTTAGTTTTTGCACAATTAAGAAACTTAAATCAGAAAAATAAAATTAAAATCTAAGTAGTGAAAGCTAATGAAGATCAAGGAAACAAAAAGTAATGGAGGGAAAATGTAATCAGAGGTGGGGACTTACTCACAAGTGGGAGGAAAGATATAATTAAGGACTTAGACAAGATGTAATGATGGAATCAAATGGAGACTAGAAGTGGAGGAGGAACAGGCAATGATGTTGTCAGAGAAGGAGACATACTCATGTGAGGGGAAGATCTAATGATATTCTTAGGTTTGGAGATTCATGAGGGGAAATTAGATCCTCCAGAGAGGCTGAAGCCCTATTAGTCAATAGGAAATTGGGAAAGGACTGAACTATTCCAAATAAGATATAATGATGAATCAGTGGTGGAGATTCACACTCACCTTGGGGGATTAGGCATCCTGGATAGGTTGTGACATCTGTGATACTCAGTCAATGAGAAATCAGAGTAGGGGCTTGTATTTTAAGTATAAAAAGACATGGTCTCTTGATTCTAAATGGTCCTATTCTATAGAATACCCACTTTTCAGTTGTGTAATTAAGGACTTTGAACTTCACCCAATAGAGTCATTTCTCACATTTCCTAACAAAAAATCTTCATAGGTTGAAGGAAGGTGCAAACTTCCAAATATGTTCCTTTTACTTCTTCTCACAAAGATGAACATCTTAGCTTCCCTTGGAGAGAGAAGGAGGTGGGTAAGTCAGAAGTTATAGCAAAAAGTCTTTTTATTATACTACAAACTATACAGAAAGCATCCCAAAAGTTTTATTTCAACCTGAATCCACAATTAACCTTGCTTGTTAGAGAAAGAAATCTGAAAATTTAGGAGTCGGATCTCAGACAAAGGTAGGGTCAGTGCAAAGTTGGTTCATTTTTAAAGGTTTGGTTGACTTTAGAAGCAGATCCAATCAAGTGACTTTTCATTTCAATCAACCAAGGACTTCCTATGGCCTCTCGGATAAAAAGGTAGACTTTGTTTAGCTTTAAGCTATATATCCTGCATAAAAATGACTTGGCAAGTCTTAAAGTTTCCATTTTAAGGAAATACCCAGGCCAACTATGTTCACTCCTTCCTTCCTCTCTGGACCCTGCTCCTGACTTAATGAATTTCTTTCTTCACCATGCCATCCTGAACACACACACACACACACACACACACACACACACACACACACCAGTTTCCTTCCATTCACATGTAAATTCACATGTAAAAATCCTTAAGAGAAGGATTGTCTTTCTATATTCTGTTCCCAGGGTTTAGCACAATTCCTGGCACATAGCAATAATAATAAAAACTTGTTGATTTATGCAATGCCAGCTTCTATTATCATTCCTTCCTCTTCTTTGACTAAACACTAAGCAGTGACTCAGCTTCCTCTTGGAAGGTCGGGGTATTATAAAATTCTAGACTATGATTCAATAGGTTTGTTCTAGGAAACTTCAGTTTTAAAACAGTAATGAAAAAGGATCTTCTGTCATTTAATTTCATATAAAGGTGGCAAATCATAAGGGGAAAAAATAAAATCATAGACTAGTCAAATCATTGCCAGACTAGGCAGGATCGCTTTTGCTTGGATATTTACCCTGCTATTCCCAAAAGAAGAGCCATCTTCCACTTTATTTTGTCATATAGAATTGGAGTTCTCCTACAGGGATTCCAAATGCGGAAATAGCTGCCTAACTCTAGCCCCAAATCACAGCAGTCTGACAAGGCAACAATAGGAACTGTGTCCAGAGAGCTCAGTGCTGCTGAGTCAGCAAGGAATAAATACTTTCTTGATAGCTCTTGAGCTTGGAGTAGCAAAATGGAGGGGGGAGAAAGCTCAGAAAACAAGAGGGAATTGATTTAATGTTATTATTTGTATACTTCTGCAGGAACTTAAGAGCCGAACTTCCCAGCTGAAGGTCCAGTAGTCCATTCATCCTCCAACTTGACATTGAATGGCATTGCCAAAAACCAAGTTGCACCACTGGTCATTATCTACAAAACCCTGATAAAAAAAAGCTTGTCTTAAAGAATATTCTTCTGTTCAGTGAGGCCATCATTTTATCAAAGGTAGTTAGCAGTGGCAGGTGAGCCATAATCTTTCTAGCAGCCCTCATGAATCAAAGAACAGGTAGGAAAGCCATGGCACAATATATTTGTTGCCATCTTGTTGCTCATAAAATACAGTGCCCTTCATTGGAGAATGGTAGATAGATAGTGCAAGATGCCATTTAGATCATCCTTTACCCTCAGAGTTGAACTAAAATGAAGGCTTTCTTAATCTGCTGACCCAATAAAGATTTTTTCCCCTCAGAATTCTGCTCCACATCACCATCTGAATTTATGCCTAAGCTACAGAATGTCTATTGACGTGACCGGCCTTGATGAAAAGTAGTTTTTACAGACATCCTTTCTTAGCCAAGGATGAGAACCATCATTTTTAATAATAAAAAAAAGGAAAAGGAAAAGAAGTAACCCATTTTCCTATGTTAGAAGCAGCAAGTTTGTAATGGATACGACAGTGGCCTTAGAGTCTAGAAGGTAATGGGGTAAATCAGACCTTTATCACTTACTAGATGATGGGTAAGTTATCCAATTTTCTTGATCTTCCATTTTTTCATCTGCAAAATGTAAATTATAATTCTTGTGGTTACTATATTTTTTGCTCTTTGGAAGGTGGAGAAAGTGACAAGAAGAACTACTATCTTTCAGCAGTTTTAATACACACAGGGAAACTGGTTCCTAAAGCATAAGTGATAGGAATTTGGGTGGAAATTACCACATTCTCAAAAAGTTCATAAGAGCAAAGGTGAAGAAAGCTCTCCTTTCCCCTGATTCTTCTATTTTCCCTTCTATTAGTTTATCCCTTACTTTTCCTCCTTTCCCTCCCACTTCCCTCTAGCAACAGACAAGTTTCTATGTGAAATCAAATGTCAGATATACACTTTTAGAGCCCAACCTGATGAGAATAAGATTTACACAATGCTCATCTCCCTCCCCTCTTTCTCTCAATTATAATAGGTTTTCTTTGCCTCTTCAGGTGATTTTACCTTGTTTTCCCTCCTTTTTTTTTAGATCTTATTTTACCACTTTTCCCCTCTTTTCCCCAGTATGACAACCTTTTCCCCTCTAGTTCTCTTTTTCATATTATCAAAGTAATATCTAGTTAATTATACCTCGAAACTTTAAGTATCCCCCTAGTAAAAATAAAATTCTCAAGAGTCCTTTCCTTTTTACCTTTTTATGCTTCTCTTGAGTTCTGTATTTGGGTGTCGAATTTTTTGTTCAGATTCGGTCTTTTCATTAGAAATAGGTGAAATTCACCTATATCATTGAATGACCATCTTCTTCCCTGGAGGATAATGCTCATTCTAGCTGGATAAGTTATTCTTGGTTGTAATCCAAGTTCCTTTGCCCTTCGGAATATCTGGTTCCAGGCCCTTCGAAACTTCAATGTGGAGGCTGACAGATCCTGTGTGATTCTAATTATTGAACCTCGGTATTTGAATTGTTTCTTTCTAGCTGCTAGCAGAATCTGTTCCTTGGTGCTATAGTCCTGAAATTTAGCCACGATATTCCTTGGGGTCTCTTTCAGGAGGTGATCGGTGAATTCTTTCAATGGTGATTTTGCCCTTTGATTCTACAATCTCAGGGCAGTTTTCTTTCAGGATTTCCTGGAAGATAGTGTTTAGATTCTTTTTTTCATCATGGCTTTCAGGAAGTCCAATAATCCTTAGATTGTCTCTCCTAGATCTATTTTCCAAGTCAGTTGTTTTTCCTAGGAGATATTTCATATTTTCTTCTAATTTTTCATTTTTTTTTGTTTTTGTTTCACTGATTCTTGAAGTCTTATTGAGTCATTCACTTGCATTTGTTCAATTCTTATTTTTAAAGTGTTGTTTTCTTCAGTTACCTTTTTAAGCTCCTTTTGTAACTGGCCAATTTGTTCATTGCACTCTTTTTCCACTTCACTAATTTTATTTTTCAATAAATTGGTGTCTTTTTCATATCTCTTTTGCAGGGCATCATATCCTTCTTGCAAGATATTGTATCCTTCTTGCACTGATTTCAGTTTATTTTCCCATTTATCTTCCAGCTCTCTTTTGAGGTTCTTTATGCAATCTTCCAGAAAGGCCTTTTGAAAAAGTGACCAGTGATGGTCTTTAATACCTTCATCTGGTATTTTATCTAAAGGAAGCTCACCATCTGGGGTCAACGCTTCTTTGCCTTGATAAAAGCTGTCTATGGTGAGAGCTCTCTTTTGCTTCTTCATTTTTTTTTAGACAGCGTGGATATCTCTTTAAGGTAGGGGAAAAAATGGCGGCTGAAAAGCTTTGCCCTGGGGCACTTCATCGAGTTAACTTAAGGTGCTGGGCCGGTGGGGGCTAGGACTAAGTCCGAATTACTCCTTAAACAAGGCATCTGCCAGAACACCTGCCCCCAATCAGGGTAGAGTGTCCTGAGTGCCTCAGATAAACTCCAGGTGTTTGGAATTTGGACTTTGGAGTTTGGAATTTCTGCCAGGATGAGCTGAGCTGAGTCCCACCCTCACTTCCGGCCTACACAGGAGTCGTCTATTTATCTCTCTGTCTGAGTTAGACAAACCTGATATGAAGTTCTTCAGAAAGCAGTGCCCAAATATTTCTGAGTTCGTTGACTTGAAGATCAGTTCAGAGGCTTATTTTATTGTTGATTTGAGATAAGATCGGAGGAGAGGCAGAAAGTTACCTTTTCACTCTGCCATCTTAGCTCCGCCCCATCTGAAAGCTCTCTAGTATCTAATAGACACCCTAAATTTAGGGATAGATGTCAAAGATTTCATAGAAAGAATAGATAGTGTTAATACCTCTCAGACTGGCTAAGATGACAGGAAAAGATAATGGTGAATGTTGGAGGGGATGTGGGAAAACTGGGGCACTGATACATTGTTGATGGAGTTGTGAATGGATCCAACTATACTGGAGAGCAATTAGGAACTATGATAAAAAAGTTATCAAACTGCATATTCTTTGATCCCAAAAAACCTTAAAGAAAGGAAAGGGACCCACATGTGCAAAAAAGTTTGTGGCAGCCCTTTTCGTAAAGGCAAGAAACTGGAAACTGAATGGATGCCCATCAATTGGAGAATGGCTGAATAAATTATGATATATGAATGTTATGGAATATTATTGTTTTATAAGAAATGATAAGGAAGATGATTTTAGAGACTAATGGAGAGACTTACATGAACTGATGCTAAGTGAAATGAGCAGAACCAGAAAATCATTATATGATAATCACCTCTGATGGACGTGATTCTTCAACAATGAGATGATTCAAACCGTTTCCAATTGTTCAGTAATGAAGAAAGCCATCTATACCCAGGGAGAGGCCTGTGAGAACTGAGTGTGGACCACAACATAGCATTTTCATTCTTTTTGTTGTTGTTTGCTTGCATTTTATTTTGCTTCATTTTCTGTTGTTCCTCAAGATAATTATAAATTATATATATGCATATATTGGATTTTTTTTTTAAAAAAATAGGTAGTGTTAGCTAGGTGGCATAATGTTTAGAATACCAGCTCTGAAGTCAGGAGAACCTTAGTTCAAACCCAGCCCAGGCAGTTGAGACTTACTTGCTGTGTGATTCTGGGTAATCCACTGAAATCCAATTGCTTCACATACAAAATGAAAAGAAAAAAAGGTAGGAAGTAAAAAGGAAGGAAAGAAGGAAGGAAGGAAGGAAGGAAGGAAGGAAGGAAGGAAGGAAGGAA
>JAJPUD010002461.1:183177-198246 GCA_023553655.1 Myrmecobius fasciatus | reverse complement strand
GGAAGGAAGGAAGGAAGGAAGGAAGGAAGGAAGGAAGGAAGGAAGGAGGAAAAGTTGAAGACAAGTCCATGGCCTAGAATTTCTTGAATCAAATTGATGCAAGGGGGGTGTAGAACTCTCAAGAATGAAATTCTGAAGAAGTTACTCTGATGAAAAGAAAAAAAAGAGATGCCTCAAAAAATTGATGTTTGTTGAGTTCTTCAACCAGCTCTAATTTTAAGAAGATAAGCATAGATAGAAACAAGGGCAAGTAACAAAGATGAATACAAAATGGTAGCATGGTCCTTTAGGAATTATATCAATATGGTTGAGAAAGTTGACTTTGTTCTAGTTATTTGTTTGTTTTTAACTATTTTGGGGACAAAATGAAGATCAGAGAAGAGAAAATACCATTCCTAAGTAAAATGGCATGATTGTTATAGATGTTGTTGTTGTTGCTGTTGTTTGTCCTTTGTTTTTACCTAGTCAAAAACAAGTAGGGGAAGAATCTCAGAGTTTCTAATTCACAGGCTAGATTTCTTTCTTAAGGACCACACCTCAAGTTCAAATCAATCTGGCTCTCGTTGATTGGCCAACAAAAGATCCCAGGTCAACCTCATTTAGTCTTTGGTTTTTGTTGTTGTTGATATTGTTGGTTTTGTTTTGTTCTTATAGATGAGTGTGAAGACTGAATCCCTCCATTCTAAGATTATTGAGATTCTGTGTCATCTTTCCAGGGAAATGATTTTTGCATTGGGAAAATTTTCTCTGTCTCTCTCTCTCTGTCTCTCTGTCTCTCTGTCTCTCTCTCTCTCTCTCTCTCTCTCTCTCTCTCTCTCTCCCATAGATATAGATTGAAATAGTAGTATCTATAGCTATGTGATGTTTACATACATATATGTATGTATACATATATATGTTAGAAATAAATATATATAGATATACAGATATGGATGTATATCAGAAAGAAAAAAAAAAGCTAAGGGAAGAAATGATTCAATAGAAGCCAGGACCACAGTGCAACAATATTACCATTTCCTGAAGAAACAATCCTTTATTTAAAAAATAACCAGAGGTTGTAATGAGTCATTTGTTGAAAATCCTATGAGAATATATATGTATAAGATAGAATTATATATAATTGTAATATAAGTATATATATATATGTATGATTCTATTATATATAATATGGATGTTACATATAAACCTATAATAATAGGCCATAATTTTCTCTCTCTCTCTCTCTCTCTCTCTCTCTATATATATATATATATATATATGTGTGTGTGTGTATATATGTATATATATATATATTACTATTATTATTAAAATGGAATAATCAGACTCTTTCACCCATTTTGGTTTATGGGTTCAGGTTTAAAATTTGCCACACTATAGTTTTTAGTAGCTGACTATAGGCTAGTCACTTAGTGTCTGAAGCTTAGTTTCTTTATCAGTAAATCAGAAGGTAGAGTTAAATAAACTAAGATCTCTTTCATCGTTAATATATTGTGATTGACAAGTCCTCAGAGAGGAACTATGTAAATACGGTCCTATGAATTTTTATGTCTTCTCAGCTTGCAACTCAACTTATCATTTAAGGCCCAGTCCTCCAAAACACACCAGGGAGTAGAGAGCAGCTTCACACATCTATTTTATAATGTAAGGCCTCTCATTAAGAAAGAACGATGGCAGGCCAGTTGGATATCTTATAGCAACACACCAGGAAAATCACAGTGCAAATACGCATATTTGGCTGTCAGGATGCAATTCCCTTAGTCCTCCCATTTACTAAAGTGCTGCTCATTTGAAAGTCATTAAGTTGACATTATGTGCCAGTAGATAATTAGTGCATGTGGTAAATACCTCAGGTTCCTCATCATCCATTGGCAGCAGGGCGATGTTGAAGACAAATCATGGAATCACCCACAGAGGCCATCGAGTCCAAATATGTAGTCATGTGGTTGAAAAACAGAAAACTCAGCCTAGAGTGGGTCCAGGCTTAGTTTGCTGGGATGTTTTTGGATGGGTGGAGGTGGGTAGAAGAGGGGAAGTGAGATGAATAAGGAAACATTCACACTGGGAAATAAAATGTTGGGGTTGACTAGGATTTCAGAACATCAGCTACATTTTATCCAACACCTTGAGTTTATAAATGAGGAAACTGAAGCCCAAAGTAGAAATTAAGGTCAAGTAAAAGCAGAGGAATTGGACTTATTCTGCTTGGTCCTAGAGAACAGAAATAGGAACCATGGGTAGAAGCCAAATGAAGGCAGACTTAGGCTCCAATAAAACCTTCTAACAATTAGAGGTATCTCAAAAAAGAATAGATTACCTCTGGAAAGACTGAGCTGCTCTATAATAGAAGTCTTCAAATGTTGATGATGGTGATGATGATGATGATAATGGCAATGGCAATAGCTAATAATCAAATTTCCAATATATTTTGAAAATGTTATTTCATTTGATTTGCACAACAATCTTTGGAGGTAAATATTATTCTGTACTTCATTTCACAGGTGACAAAAATGAGTTTGAAAAAGACAAGGTGACTTATTCAGGATCACAGCTAGTATTTGAGGCCAGATTTAAATACAAGTCTTCCTTGTTCTAGCCACTGTATCACCTAGCTGCCTCTAAAGACTGGAACCTCACATCTTATGAATGTTATAAAGAGGATTATTGATTAGGGGGAGAGAGAGGGGAGATTGGCTCTGAGATCTTTGAGAATTTTGAGATTCCAGGGAAAGATTTGCCCAAGGTTATCTCAACAGCTAATAAGTAGCTAAGCCTGGGTTCAAAAACTCCAAATGCTGCGGCCTTCCCACTATGACATGTTGATCATTTCTATATAAGGCAGTGAACTGTGGTAAATAGAAGATGTGTAAATAATCGACAACTGTTTGAAAAGTATTCGAAATTATTAATGGAGAACATACAAATTAAAACACCACAGAAGTATGGCTTCACAATCATAAATTGGCATATTAGAAAGTGTTTATTATCATGCTTTACTTAAGTACTAAATAAAAGTACGTTGACTTGACAGCTATAAAGGATGAAAACAGTTAATAGAGATATAGTGTGGGAAGTTGGAAACTAATAAACTATTGATGGAATTGTAAATTGGCCCAACTATTCTGAAAAATACTTTGGTAATATGGAGGAAAGCTACTATACACTTTCTAACATTTGATCCACTGATCCCAATATTTATATATGCATTTATATATTTTATCTGTATTTATATTCCTAGGAGATTAATTGCAGAAAGAAAGGGACCACAAATACATTCACAGGTTCACTACTTAACTAAAACAAAATGCACAAAGAATTTAGAAAATGAGGTATGAGAAGAATAAAATAATTCAAAGTTATAAAAGCAGTCAAAGGATAACATACATAATTCCTCCAATAATATAAATTAGGACAGTGATGAAAGAAAATAGAATTTGAATCCCTTTAAATAAGCTTCCTTTCTCCCTTTCCCTTACTATATAAATTTAAGGTAACAGATTCACACTGGCTGGCTTGAGGAAAGAGATTGGAAAAGGGGGGTGGAGCACAAAAGAAAAATGTTAATAGATGGAGAATTCCCCTTCACTTATGTTTCTTAGTCTGTCTAGCTTCCTTTAAGGCTTAGCCCAAATGTCATCTCCTACATGAAGCCTTTCCTGATTCTGTAAGCTGCTAGTGATTCCCCTGCCAAAAGAAAAAGTCGCCATGTGTGTGTTTGTGTGTGTGTGAAGACAGAGAGAGAAAGAAAGAAAGAGGAAGAGGGAGAGGGAGAGAGAAGAAGGGAGGGAGGGAGAGAAGGAGAGAAATAGAGAAAGAAACCATTCTTTGAATCCCAAGCACCTCATTAAATACCTGACACATTTCATATTTCATAAATGCTTATTCATTGACTGACTAGCAAAGTGTCTCAATCAAAAAGATAGGTCATCTTTAAAGAAAAAGAAAAAAGAATGAGAGTTCCTTTCTGGGAACTTTTTTTTTTCTCTCCAGCTAAAACCTGAAGAAAATCCTGAAGCTTCCTTAACTCACTAAACCACTCACCACACTGGAGTCTTCTTTTTCTCTTCTTCTGTAAAAGAAATAGTCAATTATTTTTTGTTCATGTTTAGACTTTATCACTACAATCCCGACTTCACTGGAAACAAATCTAATAATGTAAAAAAGTAGCATTTTGGTCTCACACTCCTTTACCTCTCTCCTTAGAGGAAGAAGTCATGTTTTATCGTTTGTCCTTCAGATCAGTCAGGGTTACAGTCCTTACAATTGCTAAGATTTGAGCTTCTTCTTTGTGCTTTTTTTGGTTTACATTATTATAGTTATTGTGAATCCATCTTATTCTGTGTAATGCAATCGGTATCTGTTCATGCATGCCCTCCCTTATTTCTCTGAATTCTTACTATCATGTCAAATCACACAAAATTCCCTTGAATACATATTATAATTTGTACTGGCCTTTCCCAATCTGTGGGAATTTTCTGTTTCCATTTCCTTTTTATATCAAAAAATACTTCTATAAACTATGCGTGCGCACACACACACACATATATGGAGTCATTCTATTTTTGACTTTCTTTGATTTAAGTAATAATTACTTCAATGAGTCAATAGACTTGAAAAGTTTGGTGATTTGGAGCACAGAATTCCAAATTGATATTCAGAATGATTAGACTACTATCCAATTCCACTAATAATTCAAAAGACCAAAAAGCCTATGTTAGGTACCAAGGATGTAAGAATACTCCTGACTTTCCATCATTCCTCCACCATTACCTGTTGCCATCTTTTCTTTGACAGTTTGCTATGTGTGAGGTAAAATCTCAGTCTTTTAATTTCTATTTTCTCTACTAATTATTTTGAAAACATTTCATATGCTTATTGATAGGTTGGAATTCTATTTGATGAATGAGTGACTTTCCCCTGAAAAGAAGAGTTCTTTACAAAACTATAACTGTACTCACCAACAGTTGTGTTAACAATCATCTGTGAAGAAGAGTACTATATTTCTAAGAAAAAAGCATTTCAACTGGGGAAAAATTATGCTATTGAAATTTAGCTACCTTAAATTTAAAATGGGAATTAAATCCTAGTTATCCAGTTAACAAACATTTAAGTACTTACTCTGTGTCAAGGTCACCAGTTTCATTTTTCCTCTGGAACCATTTGGTTCCAGTGCCCTGATATAGATCAGAATGACTGGAGGGGACCCTGGATACAGTGGAAGGCCTTGCCCTTTTTAAGGTAAGGCCATTTCCAGTCATCCTGATCTTTACCTGGCCACGTGGACCCAGATAGTCCTGTAAGAAACAGTGAAGTTTGTGACCAGATACAACCTTCCCTCACTCAAATCCAATTCTCTTGCATATCATGGTAACAGTCGGCTTCAAGAACATAGGACAATCAGCAACAACAACAATGTGCCAGAGAAAATCCTAACCAATGGGAACTAGAAAGAAAGAAATTCAATCCCTATGCTAAGGATCTCATGTTCTAATGCACAATCAGAGCAAGTTGCAACCTTATGTAGTTTGCCTTCATTTCATTCCTTCTGGATTGTTATTCTGGATTTGAACTGCACTGGGAAGACAGTTATGTCTTAGAGGCTCCAGTCGAATGAACTTGTAAAAAACCATACAACCAAAATAGGCTGAGAAAATAAAAACACCTCTGGGAAATTTTAAGACAGGTGCTTTTCACTCAAGGATGCTGGTGGTCAAGTGAAATGAAGACAACTAGGAAAGCCATTTACCAGGTGGGTAGATTCTTTTTCCAATGATGGAAACTAAACCTCTCTTCAGAAGATTACTAAAATATCAGAATTCTGGTGCTTATAGTCACCAAATAAAAAGGAACCAAGGACCACACTCTCTGAGATTGAGGAGACATAAGCACTGATGGAGCTGAGTTACTCACTTCACTTAACATCTTCGACCTTCCTATGCCATTATAAGAAATGGACTTTGCAAGATTACATGATTTGATAATTAAGAGAAAGAAAATGCTGAAGTGAGAGAAAAAAGAAAAAATGAATAAAAATGCTTTAACAGCATCGTCACATAGGGTTTTTATAGCTCAAGTCTGACAAGAAGGAGTTCTAACCACTAGGTTTTCAACCTGCCTTCCTTGACGTTAAATTTTAATTTTCTTGAATAATTACATGCTCAATATTGTCTCTTGAAAGCTGTGCAAATAAAGTGTAACTAGGTCCCAATTAGTACAAATAACGAATATCAAGAAGTGGTCACATGCCTTGAACTTATACAGTATATTTCCATTGGTCTGGAACCAACGACTATATTTTACATTGTTCTAACTTTGAATAATATGAATTTGAATACATTAGACCACTTCAGAGGATTCATTATTTATACTAATCAAGACCAGACTGTACTGTTAAAGATTTCTCCTGTTTTAGCTCTTCCCTTTCCTTCCCCAAGAGAAAAATAATCTCTGGCATCATTTTTATAACTAAAGAAGAACAGTAATTGACCAGGAGACAGTGAGTGAAGTAAAATTATAAGGAATGTAAAAAAGAAAACAAAAACTGTCTCTATTCCTTGAAGACTTATCTATTGAAGAATCATTCTTGGTCTTACATATTTCTGTTAATCATTTTATTATTTCTTCAATATCAAATTTTATCAGTTATATGTGAGGATAATATTTTCCTGTTTGAAAATTTCTTTTCTGATTATATTTATATTGATTTTGTGTTTTTTTCAATCTTAAAAAGTAAAAGTACTATGTTGGATTCCGCATTCAGTCCCCATAGACCTGTCTATGGGTGCAGATGGTTCTCTCCACCATAAATCTATTGGAACTGGCCTGAATCACAATTTTTGAAAAGAGCCGCATCCATCAGAATTGATCATCACATAATCTTGTAGCTATGTGCAATGTTTTCTTGATTCTACTCACTTCACAGGAACATTAGTTCCTGCAAGTCGCTCCAGATCTCTCTGAAATAATCCTGCTGTTTGTTTCTTATAAAAATAATATTCCATGACATTCATATACCATAATTTATTCAGCCATTCCCCCACTGATGGGCATCCATTCAAATGTTTCCAGTTCCTTGCCACTACAAAAAGGGCTGCCACAAACATTTTTGCACGTGTAGGTTCTTTCCCCTTTTTTATGGTATCTTTGTGATATGAGCCCAGTAGATACACTGCTATATCAAGGGATATGCTCAATTTGATAATTCTTTGGGCATAGTTCCATATTGCTATCCAGAATGGTTGAATCAGTTCACAATTCCACCAACAATATATTAGTGTCACAGTTTTCCCACATCCCCTCTAACAGTTATCATCATCTTTACCTGTCACGTTAGCCAAGCTGAGAGTTGTATAGTACTACCTTGGAGTTGTCTTAATTTGCATTTCTCTGATCAATAGTGATTTAGAGCATTTTTTCATATGATTAGAAATGGTTTCAATCTCTTCTTCTGAAAATTCTCTATTCACATCCTTTGGTCATTTGTCAATTGGGGAATGGCTTGTATTCTTATAAATTTGAGTCAATTCCCTATATATACTTTTAAAAATAAGGCCTTTATCAGAAACTTTGGATACAAATTTTTTCCCAGTTTACTGCTTTGCTTCTGATCTTGTCTACAATGGTTTTGTTTATACAAGACCTTTTTAACTAAATATAATCAAAATTGCCATTTTGTAATTAATTAATAATGTAATCTAGTTTTTCTTTGGCCACAAATTCCTTTCTTCTCCACAGACCTGAGAGGTAGACTATCCTTTGTTCTTCTAATTTGTTTACAGTATAACTATGTCTAAATCATGACCTTAACTTGGTATAGAATGTTAGATATGGGTCAATGCCTAGTTTTTACGATACTATACTTTTTTTTCAATTTTCCCAGCAATTTTTGTCAAATATCAATTTCTTATCTCAGATGCTGGTGTCTCCCAAAGCTAAATTATAAGAAAAATAATAGTAAAGTATAGTTTCAAAAGAGAGGCAAATTCCAGGTATGTACACCTTTGCCTTCATGAGTAATTTTAAATTATATATCTATGGATCATTGAAACTGATAATCTAAACCCCATTTTAAGGCTTTTTTATTTTTCAAAACATATGCACGGATAATTTTTTAACATTCAGTTGGAGATTTAAATCCCTTGTTATCATAAAACATTTGAATTTGAGAGCAACTTAAAAAATCCTTCCAGGTAAAATCTAGACCACCATCTTCATGGCATATTGACAAGTGGCCATCCATCACCTTCTCTCAGAATATGGCCTGACCTTTAGCTGATATATCCTATATGTTTTGCTTTCTCCATTAGACTGTGATATGAGCTCGTTGAGGTTAGGGACTGTATATACCTTTCTGTTTGAATCCTCAACACTTAGCACAGTATTTTGCTTACACTGAGTACCCAATAAGTGTTTTTTTCATTCATTCAATGTACACTTGACTTCTTAAGATGGCAGGCTCAAAACCTTTGAAGATACTTATGTGTATCATTAGACAGTGATAATTATTAGAAAAAATATCCATATCTTCATATATGTATGTATGTATGTATGTATATAGATAGCTACAAGAGATGTAAAAGGACATCTAGTCCATTATTCTGATTTTCCAGATGATGAGAAAAAACAGGTTAGAATTCAATAGGTCAATGATCTTTCACTGCTTTCTTATACCTAGCTGAAACTTGCTTCCTTGTAGCCCAATAATATTAGGTTTATGAGGTATTTTCACTTATCTGCTAACTCCACGGTGGGACTTTCTCTTCTTATCATGACTTGGATTATTCCCACTATTGCACTTGAGCTGAGGGCAGATGATGACCTGGTTACATTGCACAGAAGGCAAGCCTTGCTAGCATAGCAGTAAATGCACAACTCCCTCAATTATAGAAATTGAGCCTCTTTGTATGATAAATGAGCTGCCCAAATGCAGATCCAAATGCAGCGCTTTTCCCATTGCACCATGATTTTTCCTGCAATAGTGCATACCCATCAGTAGGGATTGTCCTTCCTTTCCCTAACTCAAAGAGAAGATTTTCAACTATAATCCTGCATGGGCTTTCTTCCTTGGGAAGGTGACTGGTGGCTGGCTCCCTAACACCCATCAAAGATCCATAAGTCCGCATTCATCTTGTCGCTATTGTCTTATTGCTAGTGGAACACTCCATCTTTGGTGTCTTTCTCTGGGAATAGGAAACCTTCGCCTCCCTTCCATAAATGCATGATGAAAAAGACCATATGCTGTTATATATCAACATAAATTTCCCAAACAAATGTTCATATCTTTGCAGACATGAGGCTTCTGTTCCCCCATTGCCAGCAGTTAGATAATATTTTTGTACGGGCATACGGTAGGAAGACCTAGTTACCTTCCATCTCTTCCACTTTGGGCCGGCTGCCAGCTTGCTTTTTCCTGCTCTCCCCAACCAACAGGTGCCTGAGCACATGCCATTTGGACAAGGAGGCACACACCTTCAAGGCTGCTGACTTGGAGACTCCAAAGGAACTTCTCCTCACCACAGACATAACAGCTTCTCATAAATATTCCAGCCCTTTCCTGCTACAACAGGCTAGGCCAGGGATGGAGGCATCTTGCAGACAGCAAACTCGGAGGAAGGCAGCAAGGACTTTTTTAGCACAAAGACTCCTGCCAGGCTTCACAACAGCTCTGACACTTTCTTCTCTGAAAACCTTGACCTTGGCCCAATTTAGTCATTCAGTCACCAAATACCACTAAGTGGCTACTGTTCACAAGCCACTGTACTAAGTGCTGGAATAGGATTAGGGGATCACAGAATCAGAGCTAGAAAGAATATTAAGGGGATTTTTCTTTTCATTTTCCATTAATGTTGCTGTCCCAGTGAGTCCAATGCTCATTTTACAAAACAAGAAATAGCCCCAGAGAACCTAAGTGACTTGCTTAAGATCACAAAGGAAATAAGTAGCAACTAAAGTTTAATTTCATTCACCAAGTATTAAGTCTATATTCTGTAAGCGTTCCAAGAAAACAAAGATAAAAATAAAACTCACCCTGCACTCATGGAGCTTATATTCTATTGAGATGAAATAACATGTGGATATATAACTGGGCAGCAAGATGACAGCAGCTTTGGATAGAGCTCCCATCTTGGAGTCAGAAGATCCAGGGTTCATATCCAGCCTCAGACACTTCCCAGCTGTGTGACCCTGAACAAGTTACTCAATCCTGTTTGCCTCATCTGTTAAATGAGATATAGAAGGAAATGGCAAACCATTCCAGTATATTTGAATGAAAATCCCAAAGGAGATCACAAAGAGTTACATAGCACTGAAACAACAAAATATGAATTAACTATGCAAAAAAAAAAAAAAAAAACTTCTGAAGGGTGTAGTAAGGCCATAAACAACCAAGGGCATATAAAGTTGTTGGATATGACACTTGACTTGAAAGTTTGAAGGATACCTGGGGTTTTAGAGACAGAAGTAAGAGGATGGATATTTCATACATGGAGGATGTACCATTCAAATTCATTCAAATAGGAAATGGAATGTTATTTATGTGAAGTAACAGATAGGTCAGAGCCAAGTAATCAATCAATCAATCAACTGATGAATTCAAGTTCTCCAGCACTAAGTCTGCCATATCATAAATGTCTATGGCACTCAGTGATTTACTAAGTCCTTTCCCATGACCACCCTGTGAGATAGGTTATATATGTATTATCATCTCAACATTCCAGATGAGGAAACTAAGTTTCAGAGAGGTGAAGTGATTTCCCCACGATCATACAACTATTAAGTATCTGAGTCAGTATTTGAAGGAAGGAGAGTGAGAAAGAAAAAGAGAGAGAAAGACAGAGACAGAGACAGAGACAGAGAGAAACTATCAAAATGATAGAGATTTGTGTTACATTTTTAACATCATTTTTGAAACATTTATTGAGCTTTCCTCACATATAGGGCATTCAGTTACATATAAGTGTATACAAAAATTTATATACCTTTCTTTTGGCATTAAAGTGTTTACAATGACATAAGGGAGACAAAACACATGAAAAGATAAGGCCCTCTGCCCTTTAATATTTTGGGACATCCATCTTCAGAATCCTGAATCTCAGACTTAGAAGGCTGAGAAGTCATTGAGTCCATCCCAAACCTGACCAAGAACCCCCTTTCCCTCCATACAATACTTGACAAGTGGCCATTTCACCAGCCATTTAAAACCTCTAGGTGGCAGGGTGAAGAAAGTTCTAGGCTTAAAATGGAGAGATTTGAGCGCAGCTTCCATCTCAGATGTTTACTAACAGTGTAGTTCTAGCCTCTTAATATCCTTGAGACAGGTTTTTCATTTGCAAAATGGGGAGAAGAGAAGTCAGTAGTGTCTAAGGTCCTTTCCAGTTCTAAATCTTTGAAGAACTAAAAGAGAATACTCTATGTCCCTTGTCATTTGAACATTCTGTGTTCTAGGTCCCTGTCCAAGTCCCAATCTCAAGTTATTAATTGCTCAGTAGTCAATGTGTGGGCAATTTCATTTACTTTCAAGGAGAAATGCTCAGCTGGACTATTTTGAAAAAGCCTGTCACATTTTGCTCTATCAAAAATTTAAATATACATACATATGTATGTATATGTATCTATCTATATGTGTATGTATACACATATAAGCATATATATATATATAAATATATACATGTAGGTATATGTATATAGAGAGATAGATAATTACTTATATCTATCTAGATCTCTATATGATTAAGCAATAATGAACACAATGGGATTTTATGTTCTATACATTTTCAGCGAAACAGATACCTACAAGATGGAGTCTTCTGGAGAATATAATTTGCAAAAAAAAATTCCTACTCTCTTCTAATACCTTCATCATAACCCTACACTCAAATTATTTTAAGTAAAATTTTGTGAGAAAATAGGAATACAATAGAGGTTGGTAGTAACTGATTTTTTTATTTATCATTTTAAACTTTTTAAAATATTAATCCCTGTACCAATTCTGCTTCAACACTTACTAGCTGGACAAGTCACTGAGCCTCTCTTTGTCTCAGTTTACCTCTTCTATAAAATGAGCATAATAATAGCACCTACTTTCCAGGGTTTTTATGAGGATAAAATGAAATAATATTTGTAAAGGGCTCTGGGAAAGTTAAAGTTTATGTATGTATGTATATATATATATGTGTGTGTGTGTGTGTGTGTTTGGTTGTGCATGTATGTGTCTGTGTCTGTGTGTGGTGTTTGTGTGTGTAGAGATATATATTTGCCCTGGGTTTGTTTGACTTCTAAATAGATGTAGTGGGAGATCTGTGACCTCAACTCCTATTTCTAACACTTACAAGCTATGTGATCCTACTTTTATACATACACACATATTTAAATTACACATATACATGCACATACATATATATATATATATATACAAATACATGTGGACAGGTTTAAATATATTCTATGTGTACATATATATGTATATATGTGTGTATAGCTATATTTCTTCTTCTCTTTTTCCCTCCTCTACCCCTTCTGCCCCTTTCCCTTGTTTTCCTCTTCTTTCTCCTCCATCTCCTTCTCCTCCTCTGCTTCTTCTTCATGCTGTTCTTTTTCTTCTCACTTTTCTCCCTATTCTTCCTCTTCTTCAGATGTGTTGATGTTGACTGAACTGTATTCAGTGAAAGTGAAATGAGAAATAGCTAATTAGCAGTGTTTGGGAAAAATTGATTGTTCATATCCCAGTATATTACCTTCCTCACTGCTTGTATTAGTAATAAGTTTCTATTGTGCATTAATGATGTCTGTAAGTATATAAGTCCTGTTCCTATAGTCTGCTCTAATCATTTACAATTTGACTTCTTTTATCAACATTCCCTTTTCTATGTAGAAATAGACTAGCTACTTCATGCCTGATTCATGTTTGCACATTGGGTACCATTTTCAACTTTATTATCACTTTCTTTGGGGAGAGTCCTAAGACTTCAAGTTTATGAACATGTAATAACATTAATTATAATAGTAACATTATTATTTTGTACCAGGCACTTTCTAATTGCTTTGCTAATATGATCTCTTTTGATCCTCACAACAACACTGGGTAGAAGGTGATATTGTTACCTCTATTTTACAGAAGAGGAAACTGAGTTAAGCAGGGCTTAAGTGATTTGCCCAAGATGACACATGAGACTGGATTTGAATGCAGATCTCCCTAACTCTAGGCCCTGTGCTCTGTTCATTAAGGCCCTTTACCTCTAATTTCTGTAATTAATTTCCTAAGCCCATTTCCATTGCTAGCATCCCTTCAAATAGCAGCATCTTTGGAACATCTGGAGTGAGAAGGAAGAGCTGTTGATTGTTAAAATGGGGTAGCCTCCTTCCACTGCTGAGAAGCCCAACAAGGTCAGAATAATTAACTCAGGACCAATCACCAATCACCAATGGCTGATCAAGGATAGAGAATGACATGGATCAGCAGCCCCTGGGAAGGGAATCTTTTTGGATCTATTGTGGTCTCAGCTGATCAAGGCCTGGCTAGTCCATGTGTGCTGTTTGAATGCTTCTCTAAGCACTGACGGGTTGGATGCCCAAGTGTGACATGAAGTCATTTCTTGCAGCTTTGCAATTCATGATAAAAACCAATCCCAATGATTCCCTGATTTGTTTCCCCAAAGGGAACCCATCAGTCAACTTCCTCCATCAAAGGAAGCCTGTCAAGATTGATATGATCCAATTCTCTGAGTTTTTGTCCACTAATTAGTCACCAGACAAGGAGCTCACATTTCATTACTAGCAGTTCAATTAATATTTAGCTAAATGAATAAGCAGTCTAAGAACTTGGTGACAAGTAACAGCCTACTGCTCTGTTTTCTATCATTACTCCAGAATCACTGCTAGAGCAGAAGGGGCTCCTTGGGATTGGAGACTAATTTAAGTGCTTTTCTTATATTGTTCTGGCAAAAAGAACTCTTCCCCAAGTGCCCACTCTACTAATCACTCCTCCCATTCAATTCCATTTCATTCCACAACCACAGAATCAGGAAGCTCTAAGTAAAATTTGCCTTTAGACATTAATTAGCTGTGTGATCCTGAACAAATCACTTAATCTCTGTCTGACTCAGTTTCCTCCTCTGGAAATTAGGAATAATAATAAAACCTACTTCTTGTGAGGATCAAATGAGATAAGTGTAAAGTGTATAACAGTGCTTAGCACATAGTAAGTGCTCTATAAATGTTAGCTATTTGTTATCATCATCATCATCATCATCATCTTGTTTTGCAAACTTTTAAACACCAAATAAATGCTAACGATTATCACTTGGTTAATTTACTTATTCTGCCTGAGCTTCAGTTTCTAAAAGAAGGAAATTGAATTATACATTTTCTAGGGTCCATTTAACTATCTGTTGCTTTGTACCAGGCCCAAGCTCAGACAATAAGCATACAGAAGCATAACGGCAACAGCATTCCCTGTCCCTCAGGACCAGAAATTCGTTTGGGGGTAAAAGATTTTGCGACAAATAAATACAAAATTATGTGCAAAATGGATGCTGAATAATTTTAGGGAGGAGAGTACTACCTTCTGGAGAAATCAGAAAATGTCACTTTCTTGTAGGAGGTAACATGAGCCGAGCTTTAAAGGGAGATGAAGCCTGCAAGAATTAGAGGTGAGGAGGAAGAGGGTTCTAGAAATGGAATTATTATTAACCTCTCTGAGCATAACCAGTTGTTACTTGAAAATCAAACGTAGTCTATTCTCAGAGCCATATTTAAATTCATTCTAGCATGGAAGAATTGTCAGCATCTTCAGTATTTCTTGATGGACTAACTGCTGGCATAGCCTTTAGGGAGGGAGATGATTCCACATCTAAGGGGATAAGAACTGAACTTGGAATCTTGGAATTGCAGAATTTCCAAATCCATAGCATGTTGGCCAAGTCCCTTTACTCTCTGGGCTCAATATGCTGATCTGAAAAATAAGAACATTAGATCAGAAGGCCTCTCAGTTTCAGCTTGAAATCTGTGATTAAATGGACTAAATGACATGATAAAGTTTCAAAGTAAGAATTTGTGGATCTCTCTCTCTCTCTCTCT
>JAJPUD010002461.1:162288-183167 GCA_023553655.1 Myrmecobius fasciatus | reverse complement strand
TCTCTCTCTCTCTCTCTCTCTCTCTCTCTCTCTCTCTCTCTCTTCCCTTTCCCTTTTCCTTGCCTTCTCTTTTTCCTTTTTCTCTCTCATTCCTTCTCCTTCTCCCTCTTCATTTCCCTCTCCCTCTTCCTTTTTCTCTCTCCCTCCCTCTTCTTCCCCCTCTCCTCTCCCCACTCTCTGTCCCTTCCTCTCTCCTTTCCTCCTCTCCCTCTCTCTCTCCTTCTCACTTTCCCCCTCTCTCGTATTCTTCTTCCCCCCTTTCAAACTAGAAATTTTCCCCCAAAAGTCTGCATAATTATTAATTCTCATTAAAATGTCTCTTCTAGTGTTTTAGGCAGGACTTTCCGTCCATTGATTGACTGAGGTTCAGCCTACTAACCTCCTGAGGCTGAGTGGGGAATTCAAGGCAGACCAATGCTTCTGGTATCAGGGCTCGTTCAGCTCTTTTCAGGGCTGCTCATCCATCTTTGATGTCCACCTGTCCCTCAGTTTTCACCTGTGACTCCAAGAAGGCTGATAATACCGTAGTCATACCCTGGTAAAACCATCTTGCAGAGGGACTAAATAAGTTTGAAGGTAACAAATTGGCCCCAAACCCATCTGTGAGTTAGAGAGGTGTCTACCCCAAATACACAAAGACTTCCTTTGGCAAAATAGACTGGTGTGAGCAGTTTGTTCCAACAGTCATGAAGGCAGCTGAAGCAGCAATGTAGAGAGTTAAGAACTTGATCAGGCAACACAGACACCGAGGTGATCCAAATCAGACTGTTACCCATGCTCTTGATTTTTGTCCTGCTGGAAGGGAGAGTGAAGCTGGTGACTTTCTGTGGGTCTGCTTCACTTAAATCCAATTCAACCATGAGTCAACACATCCAAGATGTCCCTAGCCCTCTTCAAAAAACAATGGAGAAACAAACAAAAACATCTATCCTTAAGGATCTTTAAATAGAAAAGACAAAGTTAGGGGTGGGCTAAAAGGGAAAAGGAAATCAATTACATCTGTGTGTCCCATCTCACGAAGGTTGCCCGTTGAATTGGAGGAATTCCAATATAGTGTTTTAGGGCTCAGAATGCCTTGAATAAATAAATCAACAATTATTTAGCACCTACTGAGTACTACCTTTACCAGCACCACCTTAGAGGAAAAGTCTTAGACCAAGAGGATGCAGTTGGGTGTGAAGCAGCATGGATATGATATGGACAATGCTATGAAGTTTCTGGGAAAAGGAAAGCACAAGACTTAGCTAGACTAGGACCAGAGGTGCTAAATTTAAAATCATTTAACTCCCTGTGGGACCTTGAGACCATTAGTCTAGATGATGATGGAGATCTCTTTAAGTTCTAGATTACAATTTCATGATTTATCTGGGCCTCAGCTTCTCCCTTTTTAAAACAAGAGGGATGGATTACATGGAGTCTGTTTTTCCTTTCAGCTTTCTATCTATTATTTTATGATCTCTCTGTCCCTCAGTTTCCCCATTTCCAGAATGAGAAGGATGGACGGGATGACCTCCGAGGTGCCTTTCAGACACATCTCAATGAACATTCACTTTGTCAGAAAGTGGGGGAAAATCCATGCATAGGAATGTTAAATGAATGGAACAGAGTAATCAGACAAAATGAGGACTGCTGGTTGAATCACATGAATCATAAGTGGAGAAAAGAAGAAGGAATAAATAAAAAAAAAACCCTCCCACGACAAAGACAGTCTGCTCAAGCAACAGCAGGAACTTGAGGAAATCTTGAAAGACGACCAGCTGCTTCTCAGACTATTGTCAAAAAGAAAGAAAGAAAGAAAAAAGATGGGCAGAGAGTGAATTGACAGGAATCTGTCTGACTCTCGGACGGGGGGAGGGCAGAAAAGGAGAAAGAAGTGACATTTGGAGAATAAAAAAGAAAGTAAAGTAAATTATATTGGGAAAAATCCCCGAGCAGATGTAGAATTTTGAACAAAGTGCCTATAGATGGGTCCGTGGTCTGCTGTGCAGACTCCCAGGAGCAATCCAAGGCAAACTTGGCAGAGAGGACCCTGGGCAGAGCCAAGAGGTTTTGTTCCCAGCTCCGCCACTCACCCAACTCCTGATCTTCAGCAGCTGTCTCCACAGGGAGGATACCAACTTGTCCCCTTGCTATTGTATAGTTTTCCTTTCCTTCACAAAGGTGGTGTGAGGATTAACAGGAACATCTCTCTGATGAGAACAAGGTGCAAGATGCACGCCAGGTAGCATGGCCTACATCCTGTCTCTCATCAGCTGACAGAGTCCTGGCAAGCTGAGTGTGACCTTTTCTCTGGGTCCCTGGAGGGGCTGAGCCCTGAGATGGGAAGTGTGTCTGTTCAGGGGGAGAAAGACAGAACTCTGGGAGCCGAGGAAGTTTTAGAGGTGTTGATCAGGGCTTCACACCCAGAGAACAAGCAGACAGAGACAGACAAGAGCCCCAGAGCTGCTGGGCAGAGACAGTCTTATCAGGGATCAACCAGAGGGGGGAAAGAAGCCCCTCATTGACATTCCCTGTTAGACTCATGGGAAGACAGGATGAGAAGACAAATGTCACCACATATGTCTTGTGCAGGGGCAGGAGTCTCGAGGTGTACACTCCAGGGACAGAACCATCAAATCTCAGAGCTGGAAGAAGCCTCCGAAGTTACCTTGGCCTATTCCCCCCTCAGGAAACTGAAGCCAATGGAAGTTAAATGCAGAAGCTGGGTTTGAACTCAAGCCCTCTGACTGCTGATCCAGCATTCTCTTGGAGGATGAAGGCAATTAATCCTGTCCATGATCCAATCTTCTGAACTATCTTTCTGACAGACTATTTTTTTCTTTTATTTTTAAAGGAAATTTAACCTTCTAAGTTACATAGTGATACCAAACCAAACATTAAATCAATTTTACCAAGTATATGTCAAGATAAAGAAGCCTCTCTTGGGGCAGCTAATTGGTGTAGTGGATAGAGCACCAGCCCTGAAGTCAGGAGGACTTGAGTTCAAATCTGGCCTCAGACACTTAACACTTCCTGGCTGTGGGACCCTGAGCAAGTCACTTAACCCCAATTGCATCAGCAAAAAAAAAAAAGCATCTCTTGCAATGAATGCATTGTGTACCTGTGGATATGGCTATTAGGTCCTTTTAGCCATTCTGTCTTTTACATTGTCCAAAATTTCCACCCAGAAATCTTCTTTCACAGGAAGATGAAAGCACAAATTTGAAAGAGACCTCAAAGATCGCTGAGGGCATTCTGCAAAAAAGCAAAAATTCCCTCTTCCACAAAAAAGACATGACCATGGAGTCTCCAACTGAAGCTCTGAGTGTTTCCTCATCTGCAAACTGAGCTTGCTAGTATGAGCTTTGTTCCAGCATAATCAAGCCCTTCTCTTAAGTGCTCTTTTAATTCCCTAAATGAATCTTCCTCTTTCTTTTCATATTTTTCAAAGGGAAATTTTTCCCCAGTTCCATGTTCAGATTATTATATGCAAGTCCGACTTTTTTTTGAGGTAGATTTATTTATTTTTTTATTTGCATAACATATGTATGGGTAGTTCCCCAGCATTGATCTTTACAAAGCTTTCCATTACAAATTTTACCCCCAGTCCCCTCCCCTCCCCTAGATGGCAGGAAGTCCACTACATGTTAATAATGTTGGAATACTTGACAAATAGAATATATGTATAGATATTTCCAGACATCATTGTTGTGCAAGAAAAATCTTATCTACAAGAAAGAAAAATCAGATAAAGGAAACACAATGCATGCAAATATCAATCAAGAGCATGAAAATGTTATGTTGTGGTCCACATTTCACATCCCTCTCTCTGGGTGTATACGGCTTTCTTCACTGAAGAATTGGAAGTGGTTTGAAACATTTCATTGTTGAAGAGAGCCACGTCTGTCAGAATTGATCGTCATATAGTACTGTTGTTGCCGTGTATAATGATCTCCTGGCCCTACTCATTTCACTCAGCATCAGTTCATGCAAGTCTCTCCAGGCCTCTCTGAAATCGTCCTGCTGGTCGTTTCTTACAGAGCAATAATATTCCATGACATTCATATACCATAATTTATTCAGCCACTCTCCAATTGATGGGCATCCATTCAGTTTCCAGTTTCTAGCCACTACAAAAAGGGCTGCCACAAACATTCTAACACATGTCCGACTTAAGAAGGCTTGGGTATATCAGTAACTTGACAAAACTGCCCTAACACTGTATAATATGCTTGTGCATCACATGCAGTGTTGGAAATTAGCCAGGAGGCTGACAAGGTACATTTCAAGCAATTGTTGTTGTTATTGTCAAGATAACATTAGAATACTATTAGCAGAAGAAGCTTTGGACTTGGATTCAGGAGTTTAAAGTCTGACTCCTACCCCTCCCCTACTCTTACCCCTCCTAATATCAGAAGAGATTATTGATACCATATGAATCACTTCATCTTTCTAAGCTTTAGGTTGCTTATGTGAGAGTAATTTTTTTCTACCAACCTTACAGGATTACTGCTTTGTAAGCCTAGAATGCATAAATAACAGTGGGTACTATTATTATATTTAAGCCTGAGCACGCCATTTTTCCTCACCAGCTAAATGAAGCTCTTGGGACCACAACCCAGATCCCATAAAGCCCATTTACTAGTTTTCTGTTCTGGAGACAGTATTTAAGCATGTACATTGAGACCTATCAGAGGATGGCAATCAAAAAAGTCATAGAGTTTGTACTATGGCTGGCTGGAACATCCTAAGGCAAGTTAGTCTAATTTTCCCTTTTGTAGCTTACATAGGATCTGAAGCTATTCTTTCAAGCTTCTTACACATTGGGTCTCTGTATTTCAAGTGATCACTTGTCTCTCCAGTGAGAAGTGCTAAATCACAAGTGGGTCAGATGATTATCTCATTCATGAGCTCTAACTAGTATTATTTTCTCTATTGATCATCATTTATATCAATTACTTAGCCAGATAATTAACTTTTCTAAAGGACGATTTTTATAAAGGTACCATAGTAAGAAGATGTGGTAAAAAGCATCCTTCTCCATAGTCTCTTCTTCTCTCTTTCCCCCCAAAGTCTGTGTCATTCTCCCACAATACACAAAAGTAAGATGAAAGGAGGTTTGGACAGCTTTTTATTTTCTGGAAGTCTTTTTTTTCCTGTTCACAGGGATATTCATGAAGTACTCTTTCTTTAGGCATGGTATACCTTTTCAGTCATGATTCTTGTAGAACCATGAAACTACCTTTTCTTTTTTATATCTCTTTTTGTCTTTGATTTTGGATATAGAGAGTCTCCACTGTTTTGGGGTCTTTTCTAGGATCCTTTGGTCAAGGAGTTGGAGAATAGACCAAAATAAGACAAGCCAAGGCCAAGTTTGGATCTTTTCTCCTGTCTTCCCAAGAGCTTCCTTCTCAGGTCCTTGACTGAAGGTTTCCACTACTAAATTGGCAAATAAATAAAACAATGTGCTCTGAATTAACTTGTTCTTTTTTCAGATGGCCCATAGGATGTAACCAAGATTTTTCATCCATATTCAGCATCACTCCATTTCATCCAATAAATTTCAACAATTTCTAAATTAATCACATATTTTTTCATTCTTCTTCTAAAGCCTAGGATTGATTAAACCAATTCAATAGAGATGTCTAGGCCTTCTTTATACCCAGTTCATACCTGTAGATGAATATTTGATTATTCTCACCTAAAAAAGCCATGAGGGCTTAGCAACTTAATATTTTAAATAGAATTGGGAATTGATTAATTGACTCAATTGACCTTTGCCTTTTATACCCCATAATACTTCCATGTTTAATTGGTTTAGAGGATTAAAGTTCAGGTCATTAATGCAACTTCTTTTCTAATGAATACAAAACCAAGTAGAACACCACACCCTACATCTCTTCTTTCAAGTTCCAGATTATCAGACCAGCAGAAAGACAGTAAAGTAAAGATGTATTTAAGTGAATCAACTAAATACACCTAGGGAATAATGCTTCCATGTTCTAGATATACTTCTCCTGCTATTCGAAAACAGGGCTTTTTTTTTTTAGGAATAATAGATTAAATATAAAGGTATCTCTTTTGTTGTTCTCTTTTTTCATCTATGAAATCAAGGTGACCAACCAGCCTGGTTAGACTTGGACTAGGCTGATCAGCCCTGGTCTACAATTTAATATAAGGAGCAAATGTCAAAACGTACTTTATAAATTTAATGTGGAAAAGCATAATGAAAGCAGGGAGGTGAGTGAGATGATAACTACCTTCAATATTTGAGAGATGTCTTGTGATAGAATTAGATTTGGGCTGCTTATCTCCAGGAAGCAAACATAAAAGGTGTTAAAAATTGCAAAAGGACCAATTTAGTCTCCACATAAAAAGAAATTTTCTGATGATTAGAGTTGTCCAAAAGGAGATTGTGTTGTCTCAAGGTTAGGGAATTGATTGGAGTTCTTGAAGAACAGGCTAGATGATCACTTGTCAGGAATGTGATGATGGGGATTATTTTCCTGGTAAAGCTTGGATTGGATGGCCAATAAATTTTATTCTAGCTCCATGACTTCATTATGAGAGACAGACCTAAAACCTCACTGTCAAACAATAAGATCATGGATTTAGAACTGCAAGAAATTTTTCCCAATTGAACTAATCCAAAATCTTCATTTTATAGATGAGAAAACTGAGATCAAGAGACATTGATTGACTTGTTCAATGTTACTGTTCAGTGATTCAAAATCTGGCAAACATTTTTGCCAAAACATGCTTATACCCTCATAACCTCAACAAATTAGCCTTGAAATACTTAAAGGAAAATAGTCAAAACAATATCTCTTCATTTATAAGAAAATGGCTGTTTGCTATTATTCTACACATAAAATGGAAGCGTACCAACTTTTATTACTGTTTGGAAACACCATTTCTTTGGTGGGCAGGAGATAATTAGAGTAGAAATATTGAAGAAGAAAGAGTCATTTTCTTCCAGAATTTGTTTTAATTAACTATGTAAGCATAGCATAGGGAATATATAGACAGCATGTATTTAGATATACATTTAGGTTGTAGACAGTAGTTTGAGTGAAAAAAAAAAAAAGACCTGGACTGTATCTTAAAATGAGACAATAGCATTTTATTATATATCAAAAAAAGTGGAAAATTGGGTCACAATAAAAGAAATTTGGTCTGCTGAGTAAGAAAGGAGATAGTTCTTCTGTGCATTGTCCTAATCAAGCCATATCTAGGTGTCACATCCTAAGAAGGTTATTGATCAATTTGAAAGTCAGATTGGTATAACAGAGAGGATGTGGTTTGGGGGTCTGGATTCACATCCTGTATCTGACATACATGGTTTGACCCTGTCCAAGTTATTTAAACTCTCAGTATTCCAGCAAACTTTTGAAGCCTACAAGTTACAGAGCAGTGAATGATTCATCTCAGGAAAAGGATGTTTCCATAGAGAGAGTTCCCTATAATTATGAAGCCATGAATATTCTTGGTTTTGTTCAGTCATTTTGATTGTCTGACTCTTCACTAACCCATTTGGAGTTTTCTTGGCAAAGATAACCAGAATGATTTGCCATTCCCTACTCCAGCTGATTTTACAGGGGAGGAAACTGAGGCAAACAGGATTAAGTAACTTGGCCAAGATCACATAGCTAGTAAATGTGTGAGGCCAGATTTTAACTTAGATTTTCCTTCTCCATGCCCAAAGCTCTATCCACTATGCCACCTACTTACCCCAAAATAATTTTTAAAAGTTTCAACTCAGCTAGGTCCAAATTAAAATGGTCAAGAACGAGACAACTCAAAACTCTAACTTTTAGTGATGCATTGGGAGCATTGGAAATGTCAACCTGCAGAAGAGAAGAAATATCAGCCCTCTCCAAATGTGTGAATGGTTGTCTTCTAGAAAGAGTATTTAAGTTTATTAGACTTGGCTCCAGAGGGCAGAACATGGTCAACAAGAAAAAGTGATGATGAGGTTTCTTTAGTCCTAATATGAACAAATACACCATAAAAATGAGCTCAGTCCCAAAAAGAGAATCCGTCTGGAAAAGGACTGTTTCCTAGTTTCAAATAAAGGCTAGATAACAATATATTGACTATTTTCTAAAGGGGATGTAGGGATAAATCTTGGGACTTTACTGATATGGAATATTCCTAAATAAGGAAACTCCCTTTAACAATGCAAATAAACACCTTCTCTGCATCTTAGAGAAACCACATGGAAACTACTGAGGCAGGAAGATATTAGTTGACTTGCCCAGGGTCACACAGTCAGGGTGTGGCAGAGACAGGATTTTCCCTCAGATCTTCCTTTGTCTAAGATTTTTAGTCCATCTTCAATGACTTCCTGCCTATTGTCAAAATATTCTTATTCATATACATGATGGATTAGATTGTGATCTTCTTAAGAACTATAACATCCCAGTGGCTCTGTGTTTCTGTGAACAGTTGGAAGACAGAGTACAGACAGATATAAAACTGTTCACAGGCTCTACTCCACTAACTCCCAAACATCATCCCAAGTTGTACAGGCTTTGGTCCATTTCTCATGCTGATGCAGCAATATAACTGTCAGACATTTGGAATTTCTCAGAAATAAGTAATCCTAAGGGGGAAAAAAGATTGTCCTTTCAAAGAAGGCAGCCTTCATTTTGTCCCTATTCCCAAGCCAGGTTGTCCCACATTGAACTATGAGGGATGGATAAATGCTGTGCTCTAATGGACTCAATATCATTGTTTTCATAGAAAGGATCACAGGGAAAATATTTTGGGGAGACAAAAAACAAAGTTGCTTAAAGTGATCCTACTGAAAACCATAGTTGGAAAGTCTTTTTCAAGGTAGTCCAATCACTGAGAGTGAAAGGGAACTGTTTTTTGTTTGTTTGTTTGTTTGTTTGTTTTTTGTTTTTTGCCCCATTACACAGGCTGAAGGTCTCTTTTCTTGAAAGGTTCTCAAGCAACCAGCATGCTTTCTCTTCTGATGGGTTAATCTGGATTTAATTTTTCATGATATATTAGTTTTCAAGCAAAAGTACTTTTCCATACCCAATGAGGAAAACTCCGCAATTAATGCAGGTCAGTATCTGGCCAGGAACTTACAGTCTGAGCATTTCTTCAGATCATGCACTTACTCAGAGTCAAATTCACACATTATTGGGATGGAGGGATTTGAATCCATGTCTTCCAGCTTTCTATCCACTAATCCAAAGAAAAGTCTTATTTTCATCTCTTCTTCCTCCTCCTCCTCTTCCTATTCTCTTCCTTCTCAACAAATTACACTTCTTCTTTCTATAAGAATTGCCCATTTAGAATATTATTTTCCTATAAGAAGTGATCAGCCGGATGACTTCAGAAAGGTCTAGAGATAATTACATGAACTGATGTTAAATGAAGTGAGTAGAACCAAGAGAGCATTGTACACAGCAACAATAAGATCATGCATTGACCAATTCTGATGGACTTAGCTCTTTTCAACAATGAGGTGATGCAGGCTAATTTGAATGGTCTTATGATGGAGAAAGCCATCTGCATCCAGGAAGAGATTTATGGGGACTGAGTGTGGATCACAATATAGCATTTTCCTCTTTTTATTGTTGCTTTTTATTTTTCTCATTTTTTCCCTTTTTTTGATTGGATTTTTCTTGTGCAGCAAGATAAATGTGAAAATGCATATAGAAAAACTACACATGTTTAACATATATTGAATTACTAGCTGTCTAAAGAAGGGGGGAGGGGAAAGGGAAGGAAAAAAGATTTGGAATACAAGGTTTTGCAAGGGTGAATATTGAAAATTATCTTTGCATGCATTTTGAAAAATAAAAAGCTATTATTATCTAAAAAACTGACCATTTGCAGAATCACAAATTTCAGAGCTCATTTACTCCAACTTGTAGCTCATCCAAATTCCTTTCTATAATGGACCTATCAAATGATCACTCAAGCTTTCCTTTACCACTTCATGTAAGGAGGAACACACTACACCAGTTTTCTTTTTCCCCTTTCTTCTGGTCTGCCCATCAAGCCCACTCTCTACAAGTTCCACTTTTTGTTCTGCCCCTTGGGCCAAGAAGACCTGATCTATTCCTACTTTCACAAGACACTCCTTCAATCATTTGATGATGTCCCCATTAGGGCTTTTCTTCTCTAAAATAAACTTAGCTTCTTCACCAAAATGATCTAAAGATCCTGCACAATTTTGGTTCAAAACCCTTTCAAAAATTTGATGTCCATATTTGATACTAGTGGGGAGAAGACAATGGAACTCTCACCAAGACATTGCACATTGCAAATTCAGGGACTACATGAACTTCTTTTTTAGCTGTTCCATAATATTACTGAAGTATATCAAACTTTAAGCCCAATAAAACTCCCCAGATCATTTTTTTCTTATAGTCTCCAGTTATACCTCCCTCATTTTGTACTTATGGAAATGATCTTTTGAACCTGAGTACAAGATCTTCTTTTTATCTCCATTTAATTTCATCTTACTCTAGCCAGCCAAATGTTCTAGCCTGTCAAGATTTTTTTTTTGGATTCCAATTCTGTTATCCAAAATGTTAGCTATACCTCCCAGCTTTGCACCATCTGCAAATATCATGAGCATGTCATCTTTGCCATCTATTTAATTCAATTAAATTCAATTCAACAATAAACATTTAATAAGTGCTTCCTACATGGACTTACAAAGCAAATTCCTTACAGTAGTTCTGGGAGGCTGGCCAAGCAATGATTACTATCATCTGCATTTTACAGAGGAAGAAACTGAGACTTAAAGAGGTAAAATTACTTTTCCAAGACTACACAGCTGCCAAGTGACAGCAATAGCATTTAAATCTCAATCTTCTGCCTCCAAGTCTGGAGATCGTGTCTCTAATAAAAGTATCAAAAATACAGCATTAAAGTTGTTCCTAAATTGATTGCTTTGCCTCCCACCATTCTTGATTCCCACCTCCATGTTCTTGTACCAATTGTCCTCCATGTCTCTTTTTTTTGGTTTACTTCTGAGAATCCCAAAACTCCTTCAGAGTTTATTGAAAGCAGGACCTCTAAGGGAATATTTTATAAGTCCCACAGCAGTTACTTAGAATCTGGGAGATAGCACAAGGCATAGAAAACTAGAATTTGAATCCAGCATAAGAAACTAACTGTGTGATCCTAGACAAGTGATATAATATCTCTCTTAGCCTCAGGTGCCTTATCTACAAAGCACGGGTAATAATAGTACCTATTTCACAGGGTTCAATAAGACAATATATGTAAAGTACTTTGTAAACCTGGGGTTTGTCCTTGGTTCTCGAAGAGGACCATGATCAGAGATCTGATGCCATGAAATGCAAGTGAATTGGATTTAAGGGAGAGAGGGCTGTGCAAGGTCCCCTGCCTCACTTTCCCCTCCAGAGCTATCTGGGTCCAGTGGCCATATATAGGTCAGAACAATTGAAGATGACCCTGAATGAAGTGGGAAAACTTGACCTCTTTAAGCTAAAGGATTTCCCAGGTCTCAGTTTGACTGAGACGATGCCCAATCAATGAATAAGGCTGGAGGAGAACTGAGGCAGAGAATAACATCTTTTGCCTGGTCAAAAAACAAAACAAAACAAAATAAAACAAAACAAAACAAAACAAACAAAAAAAAACCTGTCAGTCCACTGGGGGGGGGGGAGATTCTTATGGTTTCCAGCCAAAACAGAAAAAAATTGCTATTTATATTCAATCTGAGCTGATTAGGGCCCAAATAGTGACCAGGAGCTTGGCCTGGGAACAATTGTTGATTCCAGTCAGCACAACAAAATGCTTTTTTATTAATTTTGTGTCTATATATAATATTGTATGTGTGTATATATGTAAATATAAATAAATATATATGGGCATATTTGCATTCATATACATATATCACAAACACATATCTCTTTATACTTATAAATATGTATCATACATTTATGTGTATTTACACATTTGCGCATCATATGTGTACAACACTATTTTGTGTGCACATTGTCTCCTCTTATAAGATGTAAGCTTCTGGTTTCATTTTTTGGTTTTGTAATCCCCGTATCTAGCCCAGGGTCTGTCATGCAATAGAAGCACAAGGTTGTGCTCCCGAAATCCTTCCTCATTGGTGTACTGGCCTTATTTTGTCAGGAAACATTTCATATCCAGCCATTCTGGAGAGCAATTAGGAACTACGCCCAAAGCACCATCAAACTGTGCATCCCCTTTGATCCAGCAGTGGCTCTCCTGGGCCTGTATCCCAAAGAGATCTTAAGGAGGGAAAGGGCCCCACATGCACAAGAGTGTTTGCAGCAGCCCTTTTTGTAGTGGCTAGAAACTGGAAACTGAATGGATGCCCATCAATTGGAGAGTGGCTGAATAAATTATGGTAGATGAATGCTAGGCAATATTATTGTTCTGTAAGAAATGACCAGAAGGACGATTTCAGAGAGGCCTGGAGAGACTTGCATGAACTGATGCTGAGTGAAATCAGCAGAACCAGGAGATCATCGTACATGGCAACAACAAAATTATATGACAATCAATTCTGATGGACATGGCTCATTCCAATAATGAGATGATTGATGCCAATTCCAATAATCTTGTGATGAAGAGAGCCATGTGCACCCAGAGAGAGGACTGTGGCAACTGAGTGTGGATCACAATAAAGGATTTTTACTCTTTTTGTTGCTGTTTGCTTGCATTTTGTTTTGTTTCTCTTTTTTTTCCTTTTTAATTTGATATTTCTTGTGCAGAAAGAGAATTGTATAAATTTGTATGCACATATTGGATTTAACATATAGTTTAACATATTTAATATATGTTGTATTACTTGCCATCTAGGGGAGGGACTGGGGGGAAGGAGGGGAAAATTTGGTACACAAGGTTTTTCAAGGGTCAATATTGAAAAATTATCCATGCATATATTTTGAAAATAAAAAGCTTTAATAAAAAAAATTAAAACTAATCCTAAAAAAGGAAGCATTTCATAAATGCTGCTGGGCTTGATTTGACTTGTAAATGACATGTTTCTTGAGAGAAAATTCCATAATTTTGAATTCTTATTTTTGCAGTTGTTATTCCTTTCCTTTGTTACCCATCTCAGGTGTCATCTCTTTCATGATGACTTCTTTATTCCTCTAATGCCCTGAAAGATCTCTCCTCTTCTAACTGTTTAAAGCACTTTGGCTGAATTATCATCATCATCATCAATCATCACCAGCAGCACCACCACCATCATCATTATCATCATCATCATCATCATCATCAATATAGGGAGGTATTTATATAGGGTATTAAGGATTCCGAAGTATGTTAAATGCATTATCTCATTCGATTTTTACAACACTGTGCAGGTACTATTTTGATCCCCTAACCTACAGATGGGAAAACTGAGAGAGGTAGAAGTTAAGTAACTTTCTCAACTTAATATGGCTTATAAGTATTTAAGGCAATATTTGAACTAAGACCTTTCTAGTACCAAGGCCAGCACTTAATCCAATTGTTTGACTGAATCTCTGGTTCTCATAATCTCACTCTCTTGAATTAAAATTCTCTCTCCCAACCTTGTCTATTAGAATTTTAATTTTTTGAGGTTCAAATCAGTACCTGATCTATCTTTGCAACTCATATGACACAGGCAGCAAGGTAGCACAAGATAAAGTGCTTGGATTGGAATTAGGAAGACCTGAGTTCAAATCCACCCTCAGACACTCAACTACTTCTGTGATCCTGGGCAATTGACTTAACCTTGGTTTGCCTCAGTTTCTTCATCTGTAAGTACTTTCCAGGGTGGTTGTAATGATCAAATGAAATTTTTCTAAAGCCCTAATACAGAGCCTATCACATAGTAGGTACTACATAAATATTAACCATTATGCATTATAGGCAGCTGGGTTGTACAATAGTTAGAGTCATGAGTTTAAATCTGTTCCCCAATACTTATTACCTGTGTGATTCTGGGCAAGTCACTTAACCCTTCTTGCCTTGGTTTCCTCATCTGTCAAATGAACTAGAGAAGGAAATGGCAAACCACTCCAATATCTTTACCAAGGACACCCCAAATGGGATCACAAAGAGTCAGGCACAACTGAAAACTGACTGAACAACATCAATTAGTAATTATATCTAGTAATAGACACACTACCTTTGGAGTCAGAGGACCTGGGTTCAAATCTTGCCTTGGACATTTACTAGGTTGTGTGAGTGTGATCAATCACTGTCATTCTTGGATTTTAAAGTCTTCATTTTTGGTATGAGAGGGTAGTACATGTTGGTCTCTAGGTCTCGTCCATCTCCTCTAGACACTTTAGAAATGTTTGCTCAATGGTTCTTTTCATTGCAATACTTAGGGAAAGTTAATTCAGCTCCTGTAACTGGAAACTGGAGAGAATCAAATCTCAGCTGTCCACAGCCCTTGAAGTTTCAGAGATGTAACTTCATTACCTTACACATAAGTTCCAGGTGCTTATCTGATTCCCCACTGAACACACCAGTGCACTTAAGGACCGCCCGCCTCTCATTACCGTAGCCCCTGATTTCATCTCCTTTTAAATGCTGTTGAAATTAATTCTATCCATGCATCATAGCACAATCTGTGATCCTCTCAGTCATCACTGGGAAATCATAATGGTTTGTTAATTAAATGCCCTGAGATTAGATTCAACTTACCAATGTTCCACACCACCCTGAGTGCTTTCGTTTCTGCCCTTGTGATTGAAAAATGGTCTGAGATGGGAAGACTCTATCAGAACTTGCCATCAGTCGCTTGGAAACTCAAACTAACAGAATGAAATGAAATGGGGGGAAATTCACTGCAGCAAAAATCAGTATATGAATGGAGTCACATGTAAATAGCACCTACTAACAAACCAGGATGTTCATCCCACATCAGGTCAAAGCATTATCTGAGAAAGACATGAGAACTCCTGATGTCAGAGTTCTGTTTGGGTCATATTGGGTGCTAAGATATAATTTTTTTTCCTGTATTCAGGTCCTGCCACAGAGTTATCTCCTAGTTGGGTAATGGACCACCAAGGAACAGGTTTAGTTATAGAAAACTTTAATCCAGTCATTTGAATCTTGACCTCTTCCATGCTAATGGCTGAGGCTGCAAGAGAGATGAGAATGAAATGAATGGTATACAGGAAAACTCAGACAGGGAATAAATCACCAAATGAGCAAATTCACATACTGGCACCCAAGTGAGGAAACTCCAAAATATCCAATGGTTAAATTTAACAATTTCTTTGACAATCACATTTTACAAGTGCAGGGAAAACACCCTCAAATTTGAAGGATCAGAAATTCTAATAATAAGAGGGAAGAAAGAGGGAACTGGGTTTGAAATTCATTTTCAGGCTAAGTCAGGGATTTTCTTGCTGGAAAGGAGAGATGATGGTTCAGTTTTCTCAGAAACACACTATTGTCATGCATGGTCTCCCTAGCTATTATTACTTAGTCGTGTATGTATTTTAATAATCCTATATAAGTTATTTATAACTATAATGCATTATATCATATATGTTCATCAGGTATATATTATATATGGTTACAAATATAACATGTTTATCTATAAAGAATCAAGCAAAGTAAAACAAGATTAAATACTTATATAATAAAGATATGTATGCATTTATACAATCTATTTGTACTTCAATGTTCTTTTTTCCTATAAAATCCTAAATTCCCTGAAGGCAAGGATCATTTGGCATATATTTAGTGCTTAATAAATAGCTGTTGACTGATTAAGGAAATCTATAATTTCCAATTTATTTTTTTGTATCCCTAGCATCTATTATAATATCTTTAAGATTGAGATGTGTTTAATTCTTTAGGTTAGGGCTCTAATTTACAAAACTCAGAAAGTGACACTAAAAAAGCTGAATAGGTCACATGAACACCTTGTACTTGGATAGAATCAGGCTCTTCTGAATGACTTTGGAATATTTGTTCTGAATTAAGCAACATCAATCAAAGGAAATTTATGATTACTACTTTACCCCCACCCCTTCAAAAAAAATTTCCATGGAATGGGATGGGAAAGTATTTATTAAGCATTTAGTATGAGACTATCACTGTCATAAATACTGTGGGTACATATAGAAAATTAAGATAGTCTTTTCTCTTTAAGAGTTTTTCTTCTTTGACTGCTATTTTCAGCAATACAATGATGCAAGACTCTTCTGAAGGACTTATAATGAAAAATGCTATCCATATACAAAGAAAGCACTGACTTCATCTGAATACAGATTAAAGCATACTCATTTTTTTTACTTTATTTTTCTTGAGGTTTTTTTTTGAGGGGAGAGGGGGGAAGTCTGTGTTGTGTTTCACAGCATGACTTTTATGGAAATATTTTTTCTTTCACAACATGCTTTTATGGAAATGTTTTACATAAGTTCACATGTACCTTCTTAATGGGAGTGGGTATGTCTGGAACTCAAACTTGTAAAAATAAATGTAAAAATCATTTTACACATACCTGGGGAAAATAAAAATATTAAAATAAAATAAAATAAACCAAGGGGGAAAAGGTCTACATTCTAATTGAATGTTCATATAGGAGAGTTCAGCTCCACAATGGATGGAGGTCATAAGAACGCAAAGTAGTATGGCAAACACAGAGTCAGGGTAGCTTCTAAGGCTCCATGGTCCTTAGGGACCAGTGGCAGGGTAGATGGTAAGCCCTAGCAGCCCTCTATTTTACTAGAAGGATTGTAGTTGGAAACTCCCCACTCCTTGAATAGTGTGTGAGCAGTCATGTCCATCCCACAGCTAGAGACCTGTGACATGATTATAAGGATAGGAAATGCTAGTATATACCCTTGGCTTCTGGGCTATTTAGGGAAGAGGTACCTATTTGTTGAGCTCTGGCTTGTTCCATTGCTACAATATTAAAGCTATTCCATCTGTGGTTTTTTACACCACACTTCAAAAGTCTTTTGGAAGCCCACTGAAACTGTCCAGAGAGTGGTTTTAGGGAATCAGACAGTATATGACACAGAAGACATAAGGTTCTTGAAGTTATCTTGAACTTTTTAGGGTCTAAAACCATCTTGTTACAGAAGAACAACTGAGGCTCAGAGATAGAAAGTTGACTTGCCCAAAGTCCCATAAGTATTAAGTCTCAGAATTATGTTTGGAACCCAGATTTTCTTTCGGAGTATTCTTTCCACTGTACTATACCGTGATCATACCAATGCTAGCCAAATCACACTTTGAGTTACTTATTCTTAAGCAACTGGACATTTTAGATCTATACTGAGGTAGAGAAATGATGGTACTTTTATTAACCAATCAATTTATATTCATTTATTAAATATTTACTATTTTTAAGAACTCAACTAAGCATTAAGCATTTTTGTGTAGGATGGACCCCTTTGGCAAAGTGATAAAGTCTATAGACCCCATATTAGAAT
The DNA here is from genome assembly GCA_023553655.1 of Myrmecobius fasciatus. NCBI lineage: Eukaryota > Metazoa > Chordata > Mammalia > Dasyuromorphia > Myrmecobiidae > Myrmecobius > Myrmecobius fasciatus. The sequence goes on along the minus strand of JAJPUD010002461.1, from coordinate 165,777 downwards.
AATATTTAAAATATAATTGAAGAAATGATAAATTTCAGTTAGAGATTAATAATTTTTTTTTAAATTCTCATCCCATTTTGCAGATACCTGAAATCTATCCAGACTAAAAAGGTTTATACTAAGGAAACCAAGAAAAAGCAGAAACAATACTTTCCCTCAAGGAGTTCACATCTAATGGGAAAGATAAAATGTGTATAAATAGAAATATACAATATCCATGAAGAGTAGCTGGAAGTGTCAGAATTGCAAGCAAATCTTATAAATATTAAACAATTGTTTCTAAAAGTGAATTAATTCTGGCTGATAATTTATAGTAACTGATAATCAATGGAAAAACCCCAGTGGGGGATCAGGAAAAATAGCATCAAAAAGAGACAGACTGAAATCTTTAGTATTACTGCTATAATTAAAGAAAAAAGACAGCCATCCTCTCAGACCCAGATTGTTGATCTAAGAGAGTCCAGGAGAGTAACCCCTTCACTTTTCTTTAAAGAGAGTTAGTCTGAACCAAAAGACAGTTTATTTAGTATTACGTGTGCCACATTTAAGAAAGTGACTGGTCATTTAAGTAACAAGCCATTAGAGAAAGAGAATTTAGGTTTTAGCAGAGAGATTAGGATTAGATATATATTTTCAGGTATCATCCAGGAAGAGGCAATGTCTCACTAAGGGTGAGTGGAAACAAAATGACTCAAGTCTGCAGACTGATAGAGTATTTTCTCCTTAAGGAAACAAGAAGAAGAAGAAAAGAAACTAATAGTGAAGAACAAAAAAGATAGGGATAGAGAGTATCATAGTATCTGAGATCTGCAAGGAACTTTAGAATATACGAAGAAACAAATATTACAGAAATTAAGGGAGGAGATAATAGAAGAGAATAGTCCACAGTGACAAATACAACAGAGGTATCAAGGAAAATAAAGTCTGAAAAGGGGCTAATAGGCATAGTGTTTAGGAAATTCTAGGTACTATTCAATAGAATTATTCCTGTTTTTGAGAAAGTTATTTTCTCTTTCAACACCTTCATTTTTATGCTCCAGGGAATATCTTTTTTCTCTGTCCTCTTGTTCCTATTGGGTTTAGAACAACTGAGATTATTCTAAGTATAGTATTGCTGACATCTGAAACACTTTGCCCTTTGTCCTTAATTTGGGGGGTGGATTAGCATCAGGATATAGGAGGATTAGAGCAACTGTGCTGGAGCTATCAAAAGTTCCACTTCCGGAGGTGAGGGAAATAAGTCAACCTTTTCCAAGTACATTTCCAATGGGTTAGCCCAGCAGGGTAAATGGGGTCACTAGAACAAAGCCGTTTGTCTTCTCTAGCTGAAGAAAAATGGTGCTGAAGAACATGTTTAACAATCAATCAGAATGAAAAGTTATTACAGTGTCTGAAAGATGCTTTAAAAATGGTGTTATTCTTTCCTCAGAAAGCTTCATGTGTGCTTTTAATTCTTCAGCATGCAATATTACTCCCTGAAACTTTATGATATTAATTACCTCTATAATATCTTTTGACAAAGTGAGATTTCACATAAAGTAGTCATTCATCATGATGAAGGTTCAAGAAATCAAAACTACTACCCTTCACTGATAATGGAAGGAATCTGCATAAAAATAAATGGTACTGAGCCACTTATTTTTATGACTTCAGATTTTAAGGGACTACTGATCACCCGTTAGCTACCAAAAAAAAAAAAAAAACTTCAAGATGCAGCAGTCAGCAGTGGGTATCTACGAGGAACTTCCTTGAAAAATCTGGGCAACTTTTGCTTTTGCTTTCATTATTCAGAGTCTGCTTGTTTTGGAAAATTGCAGAATTTGAGTTGGAAGGAATCTCAAAAAACCATCTAGTCTGTTCCATTTCGTGAAAAAGGATGTCTTCCCCTAATGCATTGTTCATTGAGTTGTGAATTGATTCAGTCATCCTGGAGAACAATTTGGAACTATGTCTAAAGAGCTTTGAAACTGTACATACCCTTTGATCCAGCAATATTGCTACTAGGTCTGTATACCAAACAGATCAATGGTAAAGAACCTATATATACAAAAATATTTATAGCAGCTCTTTTTGGGGGGTGGTTAAGCATTAAAATCGAAGGGATGCCTCACAATTGGAGAATGGATGAACAAAATTGTAGTAGAGGATTGTAATGAAATATTATTGTGCTATAAGAGTTGCAAAGAGGATGCTTTCCAAAAAAATAAAAAAAGATTTACATGAATTGATACGAAGTGAAGTAAACAGAAACAGAAAAGCATGATGCACAGTAACAGAAATAACGTATACTGAAGAATTGTGAATGGCTTAAGTATTCTTAGCAATACGATGAGCCAAGATTATCTCAAAGGACTCATGATGAAAAATTCTCTCAGAAAAATGCAAATTAAGACAATTCTAAGGTACCATTACACACTTCTCCTATTGGCTAAGATGACCAAAAAAAAAGATAGTCTTTCAGGGGATGTGGAAAAACTGTGACACTGATACATTATTGGTGGAATTGTGAGCTTGTCCAACATTCTGAAGAGCAATATGTAACTATGCCCAAAATTGTGCAAATGCTTTGATCCAGCAGTGTCTCTACTGTAGCCCAAAGATATCACAAAAAAGTGAAAATTACCCACATATGCAAAAAATGTTTTTGGTAGCCCTTTTTGTAGGGGCAAGGAAGTGGAAACTGAGTGGATGCCCATCAATTGGAGAATGGCTGAATAAATTATAGTATATGAATGTAATGGAATATTATTGTTCTATAAGAAACAACCAACAGGATGAGAGGCCAGGATAGAGTTACATCAACTGTTGCTAAGTGAAGTGAGCAGAACAGAGAGAACATTGTACACAGCCACAAGAAGATTATGCAATGATCAATTTCATGGCCATGGCTATTTTCAACAATGAGATGATTCAGGCTAATTCCAATAGACTTATGATAGAGAGAGCCATCTGCACTCAGAGAGAGTATTGTAGGTACTGAGTATGGATCACTCACCTTTTTTTGTTTTCACCTTTTTTGTTGTTATTTTTTCTCATTTTTTTTTCCTTTTTGATCTTATTTTTCTTGTGCAGCAAGATAATTGTAAAAATATGTATAGAAGGACTGCACATGTTTAACATACATTGAATTACTTGCTGGCTAAGGGAGGGAGTAGGGAGGAAGGGAGGAAGAAAAGATTTGGAACACAAGGTTTTGCAAGAGTGAATGGTGAAAACTATATATATATATACATATATATATATAATAAAAATAACTTTCAAAAAAAGAGAAAAATGTTATCCACTTCTAAAGAAAGAAATGATGTTGTCTGGATATAGATTGAAGCATTTTATTTTTCCCTCCCTCCCTTTCTCCTTTCCTTCCTTGCTTCCTTCCTTCCTTCCTTCCTTCTTTTCTTCCTTCTTTCCTCCCTTCCTTCCTTCCTTTCTTCCTTCTTCCTTCCTTCCTTCCTTCCTTCCTTCCTTCCTTCCTTCCTTCCTTCCTTCCTT
>JAJPUD010002461.1:147958-162278 GCA_023553655.1 Myrmecobius fasciatus | reverse complement strand
CTTCCTTCCTTCCTTCCTTCCTTCCTTCCTTCCTTCCTTCCTTCCTTTCTTTCTTCCTTGATTGCTTTCATCTTCTTGCACAAAATGACTAATAAGGAGATGTTTTACATGATTGCACATGTATAATCTATACACCTGTCCCAGAGAGAAGAGAAAGCAGGGGAATAATAGAATTTGGAACTCAAATTTTTTTTTTAAATACAACAAATTGGGGCATCTAGGTGGCATGGTGGACAAAGCACCAGCCCTGTACTCAGGAGAAGCTGAATTCAAATCTAGATTCAGATCCTTAACACCTCCTAGCTGTGTGAACCTGAAGGAGACATATAACCTCAAAATTTTTAAATACAATAACTTTTTATGCATATTTGGGGGGGGACATGAAAAGAAAGGTTGTCCTCTTTGATAAAGGGATTGCAACACTCCCAAGTACAGCCCGAATTTAATTAAATTAGAATTTGGAAATAATTCACAAAATAAAATAAGATGCCATGGAACATAATTCTAATGTTTTTTAAAGTTCATGTGTAAATTCCAGGGATACTTATATATGGTTTCTATTTAAATTTGACATCTTGCTCTTGACAAGTGATTGGTCAGTTCCATCTTGAGGCAACTCTTTCCACATTGGGCAGTTCTAATTTTTAGAAGGTTTTTCTTTAATGGTGGAGATGACTGAATCAATCAAGTAATTTCTTCTCCATGAAGCCTTTTTTAAGAATTAGTAAAATTCGGCATCTTGATGTTTTTATCAGTTGAGAACACTTCTGCTGAATCAAGTAATCAATCAATCAAAATCATTATATTAGGTGCAGAAAATTTCTTTACGAATTTGAAAAGTGTGAAAACCACTGATTGCAATGAAATGATTTTGAGTAGAAAGTCTATTGGCCTTGGTCAGTGGGGAAGGCTGTGTGGCTCTGATGGATAAAAGAGTAAATGAGCCCAGAGCCCAACATTCAAGGCACAGAGCAGGCTAGAGGAGAGAGCAGCTTCAGTCAACCTAGGGGAGAGCAGCCTCAGCCAAGACCCTGAGAGGAAACCTCATAGGGGAGTACAGATGGTTAGATGGAGGAAGAAAGAATTATTTCCTCCACTTCCCTTGACCTTAGTGAACCTTGTGAAGTTCAAAAGGCAGATGATTTTAGACTTCCCGCTGGGTATCTTGGCAGTATTCCTAAAACAGTAGTAGCTTACAAAAGCCGAGGACATATTGAAATAAAGCAGTTTTAGGTCTCTATAACCAGCCCAGCAGAAAGCACGTTGTAGAAGTCTATAAAGGCAGTAGAAAACTCCCATCTAACCAGCCACTGTGAGTTATTGCCACAAGTGCTCACTGTCACTGGACTCTTTTATGTGGTGAAAGAATTGTGGAGGAAGGGAGGAGGGCAGGGGACAATTTGCCCTAACTATTCTTAAGATACAAGCTTCTTAAATAATTGGTTCTAAAAATAAATTGGCTCTTAATTGGCTATTTGAGATCAACTGACAATTGGGGAATACAGTGGGGGGGACTCATGAGTAATAACATCAGAAAGATACCCCACATATCTTCAAGACTATCCCTAAACTCCAAGGGGAAAAGAGACAGCTGTTCTCTCTGGACCCAGATAGTTCCCTTGGGAGGGGAAAAGGAGAATAGCTCCAGAACCTTTATTAGACTGATCTAAATCTAAAAAATCCATTTTTTTGGCAGCCAAATAACTTTCTTATTATATCTACCCCATTCTGTATTTGCAAAATTGCTTTTTTGAATCCAAGTACAATTTATATATATATATATATATATATATATATATATATACATATGTATATATATATGTGTGTGTGTGTGTATATATATATATACATATATACAAAATTTCACCTTATTAGAGTTGACACTATATCAAGATTTTTTTTAATCCTATGTCATCCTGTTCAATAGTCATACTGATGGAGAAAAGTAAAAAAAAAATCACAGTTAAGACCACAATTATTTATTCCTACTAACCATATGCTCAGTTAAAAGTGGAACAAGGCCCATGGAACTACCTGATGATTTGTCCAATGAGGAAGATGAGGAGAAATTTCAATGTGAATATTGTGTCTCTGTCCTAAAGAGCAAATTTAGTTTTTATACTTCTAGCATGTTGCATTCAGTTGGGGGACAGTTTGGGGAGGTTTTTGGTAAAGTCAAGAATACTGAGGAAGTAGCAAGAATAACAAAATAGGGTCCTTGAGTTCTGGTCATATGAGGATCAGTTGAAGGAAATCAGGAAATTGAGTCTGTACAAGAGTGGCTACCTTTGCTAAATAATTTAGAATAAGTTTTATAATATATAATAATTATGCAAATTTATAATAAGTTCTTATTTACTATTTATTCAGTATGGCTACTGAACAGGATGACCCAAGATTAAAAAAAAATCTTGACATGAGGTTGACTCTAATAAGGTGAAATTTTGTAGTGATGCATATCAAATTGTACTTGGATTCAAAGAAACAGTTTTGCAGGTACAGAATAGGGTAGGTAATAGCAAGAGGGCCTAGAGTCCCTCATAATTTGATGTGATAATAACTGCACATATTTGTAGAGAGCTTTTAACATTGGTGATGGAACACTGATATCTAAATAAGCTAAATAGTACCAGTATCAGTGATCCTTATTTATTGACAAGGAAAGTGAAACTCTAAAAGTTTCAATATTCTTGGAGAAGATGATAAGGACTCTAGAAACATCTGACCCAATTTTCTCATTTTTCACATGAGAAAATGGAGACCCAAAGATCTTATTTGGATCATTTGTCCCAAATCAGAAAGTGAATTTGAGCTCCCATTTTGTGACTGCAAACTGAGTGGCTGGTTTTGTTTGTATTTTCCAATAAAACCTGCCCATAATCATGGAGTCATTGACTTTCTAGGCAGATCTTGGGGTGTTTTCTTCTAAATATGCAGCTTGTTCCTGTGCATTGTAGTATACTATAGATTATTTCCTTCTAATATCCAGAGATTATCCCATATGGGAAAAGAAGAGTGAAGGCAGAGGGGCATTAATGGGCACAGAGCACAGGAAGACCTGAGTTCAAATCCTAGTTGAGTGACCCTGGAAAAGTCACTAAATTCTATGTACCTTAGTTTCCCCATCTGTAAAATAGGGATAAAGTAATACCTTCCTCATCTATAAATTGAGAATACTAGTTACATCTACTTCTCTGAGTTATTGTAAAGATAAAATAAGGCATTTCTAAATCATTTTGCAAACTTTAAAGAGTCTTACAAATTCTAGTTATAATTGGAGGGGGAGGAGGTCATTTGGGGGCATGTTTCCCTTTGACAGGACCAGTTAGGATATTACTATGGAGACTTGGGGCAATATTAGTGCCCTGGGGTCATGGTGGGAGGGGAACAGTAAAGGAGGTGGGAAAGTGCCAAATACAACTTGGTGCTTTTCAAAATGTTGTCTGAAGCTGGCCTCTTGCCCAGGAAAGGGGAAGGAAACTCTCTTCCTTCGGCACCATATGGCTCCCTGCTCCCAGGACCCAGCGCTTAGGAGAACACTATTAGTCCTCTATCTCAGCTACTTTATGGGTCAAATGGGCTTTTGTCAGCTGGCCTAGGAACCAAACCACCACTTTGTTTCTGTGGGAAATGTCTCAAGCTCCATAGAATTGACCGACAAATGAACTTTGGGAAACACAAGCCCATTCATAAGTTGTGTGCCTGTCTGTGTTATTATCCACCTTTGAGCTCTTAACCATAAAGTTTTTCATCGTTTCTGTTTTAAACATCAAAAACAAAAATGAAAATATTCAATTTACTTTTGGCCAAGGCTCTGGCTTCCCCATTTCAAGAGGGAGAAAAAAATGAAATCGTTGCCAAAAAAAAAAAAATCCAGTGTTCAAAAATCTTATAACTTGATTCCTTCCTGTATTTCAAGTCTTCTTATACATTAGTACCTTCTATGTACTCTATGGAGAGTCAGTCAACTGTCATTTGTTAAGGCCCTACTATGTGCTTGGTGCTGTCCTTGGCTCTCCTAGAGCTTAGTGCAAAGAAAGGCAAAAACACAGTTTCTTCTAATTGGAGAAAATGCATGCAAACAACTAATGAACAATTAAGATACATCCAGGATAAATGGGGGTGATCTTAGAAGGGAGATACAAAGATTAAGGAGGATTTAGAAAAGCTCAGTCCCCTTCCTTATATAGGAAATTCCCTTTTCCCTTAGCTACACACATACAGGCATGTATATGAACACATAAACATAGGTATATTTGTGTGTAATTATACATATATACATAAGCAGTTATTTGCAGCTTGTTGTTTTTTTTTTTTCTCCAATAAGACCTAGGCAGTGAGGTACACAGTGGTTGGGTCTGAATTCAGGAAGACGTAGTTCAAATTCAGCTACAAACACTTTGTAGCTTATCATTAATTAATTGCTATTTGCCTCAGTTTCCTTAACTGTAAAATGGAGACAGTAGCAACTACCTGTAAGAGTTGTTCCAAGGGTCAAATGAGTTAATATTTGTAAAGTACTTGGCACATAGTAAGTGTTATTTTAAGACTATTCTCTGACCCTAAAACTACAGAAAATGTAGTATATCACATGGAAGCAATAAATATCCATTGACTGTCTGTGAATGAATGAGTGAAAAAAGATCACTTGACATTTCATCATTAATTTTTAAAATTGAGAATATCCCTAAAGATCAAAATTTTCATGTTCATGATTTAGAGACCACAGAATAAATGATTTTAATAAAGTTTTACTTTCCTTGGTAATGTATTTGTAGTTAATTACATGACTGTTTTGCATGAAGACTTTTGGGATTATTTAATCAGGAAAGGAAGTGTTTTCTCAATGCCTGTGATGACCCATGTGCAGAAGGAGAATTCCTGGTAGAAATGAAAGGGGCAGAAAACCAAAGGTGGAGGGGAGGAGGGGAAATAGAGGAGGAGAAAGGTAGGAGAAAGGAATAGGAAGGAAAGGGAAAAGAAAAGGGGGAAGAGAGGGAAAAAGAGAAGGGAGAGAGCCAAGGGAAGAGGAGGGGAAAGGTGGAGGAGACTCACTTCAAGTCAAAGGAGCCAACGCTGGGCATAAAAACTCTAAATTCTAAGTTCTTCATCTGCAAAATGAGGGTGTTATACCAGATGACCAGGCTCTACAGTCCCTCATGGTGCTATATCCATGATCTATATCAACCAAGAAACATGGTATATCCAAATGGGAAAGAAAATTTCAAATTTATGGTCTCATGTACTGACTAATCCAACTTTAAGATTCATTCATAAGAGTGTGCTAATTTTAAGCCTAATCTCCCCAAGGCCCACCATGGTATTGGGAAGGCAGGCCCTCGGGTGCTGGGGACAAATGCTGGAACTTTTGTTCTTAAATCTTTGCAATTAATATTCTTTTATAAATTCTAATTAATGTTAATAACTTAAATGTCATTTGGATGCAAATTGCCACCAACTCACAGTAAGAAAATGGTAGATGAGGCCTTCAATCCATAGCATTAGAGAAAGACAAATTCATTGTCCCCCCAGGTTTACCTGAGTGGGGAGTGGATCTAACTCAGCTCTAGGAAACCAATGTATGTATGGGTTGGAAGAGTAAAGTCAAAAACTTGAGAGAGAAGTGTGAATAATTATGATGAGTCTCTGATGAATAGGAAGCCTGGATCTGTGGCTCCTACAGTGGACTCTCTGATTTTGATCTGGTCTCCTTTACTCATAAGTGAAGGACATCTGCAACACTGCCCAATAAGCCATGCCTCTAGTCTCCCCAGTACAGAGCAAAGTCAGGTATCAAAGGAGACAAGACAATACAACACAGAATGTAAAACTTGAAAGGGATCTTAACAACTCGTTAGCCTATTCCTCTCACTTTAGAAAGAATATAACTACCTACTGTTCCTTGTATACACCATACCTCATTTCCATGACTTTGGCTGGCTGCTCTACACACATATCTAAAATGTCTTCTCTCCTCATCTCCACTTCTTGGTTAAAATAGAAATAATAATATCTACCTCCTCAGATTGTTATGAGGAAAAAATTAAATAATATTTAAAGTGCTATATAAATGCTTGTCTTTATCTCTTCCTCTTCTTTTCCTGCTCCTCCTCCTTTTTCTCTTCTCTTCCTTTTTCTCTTCTCCTCTTTCTCCTCCTTCTCCTCCTCCTTGTTCTTTTCCTCCTCCTTGTTCTTTCTTCTTCTTTTTCTTCCTTCTTGTTCTTTCTTCTTCTTCTTCTCCTTCTTCTCTTCTTCTTCTTCTCCTTCTTCTCCGTCTTCTTCCTCGGTTCAGATTCTATCTTCTGTAAAAGGATTGCCCCAGCTCCCCCAGCTGCCAATCCCTTCTCTGAAGCTACCTTCCATCTGCTCTGTATTTCCCTTGTGTGTGCCTATTTATTTACATGTTGTCTCCCCAATTAGACCGTGATCTCCCTGAGGGCAGGAACTATATTTTTGCCTTTCTTTACCTCCCACAAGCACTTAGCACAATGCCTGGCACACAGTAAATACTTAATAACTGCTCCTTGGCTGATGAGCTGATTGAATTTTCACAGTGCCATGTTCAAGATAAAAGTATGTAATTATGATAGCATGTTGTAGGAATAGTTGGGAATTAGAGAATTTTAAATGGAAGGTCATTACCATAAGATGGAAAGACTCATCCATCCAGTCATTCATTCATTCAACACTGAATAAGTACTGAATGAATGATTACTTTGGGGCAAATCACCTTAACTTGGCTCATACAAAGGTGTGAGCATTTTCAGAAAAAAAGCAAAATTGCTTTCTCTGGGATGCCTTACCTCAGGTGGTGGAAAGGAGAAGAGCATTGCCAAGGTCTTGGTCCACAGTTAATTATCTAGAGTTCATTTGGGTCACATTCCCTTTTATGCAAATCAGCCAGGAAAACCCTGAGACCTCCATGACAGCTGTAGAAATTGCCAAGATAGAGCAAGCTGGCAGCCTGGACCCAAGGTCCCCAGGCCAGGGGTTAGAACATGGGACCATCTGTCATTATTTGTGAGGAAAGATTCTCCATTTGTGACAATGTCCAGGAGGACCAAGTAAAGATATGGTCTGTTGACTGATCCATAGCTTTCTTTCTCCAAAATTATTTACAAAATCCAAGAATCTATGCAGCCCATGGTGATTTTCTCATCCTTAGAGCTAAGAAATGCATGTTTTTGTCCCAATTCCTTCCCCTTCTCTCTCACTCTCCTCCTCCCCATTTGGCTCAAGCTCAGCAAGCTAATTCGGCAGATGGAATTACCCCCTCCTCCTTCACCCCAGTCTCTTCCTTGGGTCTTTATCCAAGCTGATTTATATTCATTGACAATTAGTAAGGGTGTGCAACTGGCAGAATCAGAATCTCAGAGGTGGAAGGGATGTTGGAGACCTCTCCATCAATCCTCTATCTTGGTCTGCCTCAAACTCTTGGTCTGCCTCATTCTTATTATGTAATCATCCAGTTTCTGCAATGTGGGATGCATAAATTTCCATTAAAACCCACTGGAGCAAGTTCTCCAGGATCATTTTATATAATTTTTCATTTTATAGAGTTGGAAACTGAAGTCCAAGATTCATCCACAGTCCCCTAGAGAGGAAGCATTTTCAAATCACAGAATAAACTCCAGTTGGAAAGGACTACAGTGATCATCTGATCCAATACTTACCCAAGAAGATTCTCCATTACATGTGATAAGTGGTCATCCAGATTCAGCCAAAGACTTCCAAAAAAGAGGTTGGAACACATTACTTTCTGAGGCCATCTATTTTACTTTGAGATAATCCTCAATCATTACAATTTTTTTCCTGAAAATTGACTTAAATTTGTTTTCTCTACACTTTTACATCTTCTTCTTTGTTGGGATATAAGATACCTGAAGGAAGAAACGGTTTTGTTGTGTCTCTGAATTTCCAGTGCTTAACACAATACAATAAGCACTTAATAAAAGCTTATTGAGTAACTGACTGATTCCATCCATTGGTTCAACTTTGTCCCTGAAATCAAGATGGCTAAGTTTAGTAGTCCTTATCCATTATCCAGAGACAGGAATCTTGCCCTTTCTGTCCATTACCACCCTGGTCTTCAACTCAGATCTCCTGAATTCTGGACTCTTTGCACCATACCACTTGCTTGAATAGTACCAGTATTCAATTTAATTTAATTCAATCTAACCCAATGTAATTCAGTGAGAATTTATCAAGTATTTATTACATGTTATATGTTGGGCTAGGTGCAAAGGATACAAATGTGAACATGAAAAATGGTCCTTCCCTTAAGATAAGTTTATGCCAGTGATTAACATAGTGCCTGGCACATAATAAGTGCTTAATAAATGTTTATTGATTGATTTACAACATGGCAATTGATGTCAGGGAAAATATCACCTCCTGGTGGTGATGTGAAAGAAAAATCAATTTCTAGACAATGACAAAAGAGAGCTGTTTTCCATCTTGCTCTGAGATATTCAACATCATGTAGAATTAAGTTCATGATAGAAATGAGCTCATTTTTATAAGATGAGGGAACCAAGATTCAGAGAGAGGAAGGAATGTGGTAGAAGGGCAACAATCTTCCAGCAAATAATTTTAGATTCCAATCTGAAGAATGAACTACACTAAGTGACCATTAGCACATCACTTGATAACTCAATGTCTCAGGTTTGTCATCTGTAAAATGGGAATGAGAAGCAGCATGACTTAAAAGGCTAGAGGGATAAATTTAAAGTGAAAAAGGCTTGGGTTCTAGTTCTTGCTGGGTAAGTCACTTAACTTCTAAGAGCCCAAGACCAGTTTCTAAGGTTATAATTTATAAAAATAGGTATAGATCTATGTTGGTAGATGACCTTTTCACACCAGAAGCTCCCTATATCAATAGAATCAAAAGACTGATAAAAAAATAATGGAAATAAATTTACCCATCCAACTGGCTTTTTGTGACCATATACCTTGAAATATAACATAAATGGAAATTCTTATAATTATTTCCCATAAGAATACACAGAGAAGTTAGACAACAAACAATTGCCAGGAACAGCTCCCTGCTCTTTCCTTAAGATGGGAGAATTTAGTTGCTCAGAGTCTGCAACTAATGATTTCTCAAGAAAGATAAACAGGCTTCTTGCTTATCCAGAAGGGGTGGATAAGCATGCAGTCATAGAGCTGTTTCTTTCAAGATACGTAGATGACTTCTTGTCCCCATGGGCTTCATTCAAAGGCACATGAAACCCCTGGCAAAACAGTGCACAGATTTCAGCAGACATTGGCTCAAGGAGGGCCACTTGGCCAGTGACCAGACGATGGGAATGAATCCCCTGAGTTTTAGAAAAATTAAGATCATCCTCCACATGGCTGCTGATCTGAAATAAACTGGAACTTATATGGAATACTGCAAGGAACACTGGGCATGAGAGGCAAAGAAATTTTTTTCTCAGATGCTACTCTGGGAGCTACTGGTGTGACCTCGAGTAAATAACTTTTCTGGCACTCAGTTTCCTTAACTTCAAAAAGCCTCTGAGGTCCCTTTAAGTTCTAGATGTGGAGTCCTATTACCTGGACCAAAATGGATAAACAGAGTCTGGATTCCTCTATACCCTGCCTTAGACTTTTTACTGCTAAAAGTAAACAGAGGCAGATTATTTCTTGACTCTACTGGTCCAATGTTCAACTGAGTATGCAAAGTAAAACTTTCAAAAAGGATTTTGAGGAAATTTAAGTCAGCTCCCAAAGACAATATATTTAAAAAATTGATATCATCCCAGGCAGATTCAACACCTGAGAAATTAAATTCATTTCCATTCCATTCAGGAAATATGTATTTAAAAATGCCTTCCATATGCCAGGCATTGGGCTAAGGACTGTGGTTAAGAAGATAAAAGAGATAACATTGCTAGTCCTCATGGTATTTTAATCAGGTTGGCTAACTCTTTATCTAGTTATTATCTTTTAAGCTGCTCTTAGTTTTATTTATCGATTCAATTATCTTTTTGCTTTGGATTTTATTAATCTCTTCCCCAATTTTCTTAATTTCTACTTTGTTATTTAATTAGAGATTTTTGACTTCTTAAAGTTCTTGTTTTAATTACACAAGCAATTCATTTATTTTCTCTCTTTTGTTAATGAAAGTGTTTACAGATATAAATTGTCCCTCAGAACTGTTTTAGCTGCATGCAATAAGTTTTTGGTTGTCTTATTACTGTAATTTTTTAAATGAAAGTTTCTATTGTTTCTGGAATTTGTTCTTTGACTCATTATTTGAAGTCATGTTATTTACTTCCTAATTTTATTTTATTTTTTGCTGAGGCAATGAGGGTTAAGGAAGACTTGACAGGTAGAAAGTGTTAAGTGTTTGAGATCAAATTTGAACTCAGGTCCTCATGACTTCAGGACTGGTACTCTATCCACTGCCCCACCCAGCTGCCCCTAATTATTTCTTTAAGGGTCATTTTATTAAATCTATTTTTATTGCATGATCGGTAAATTTAGTAATACTGATTTTCTACTTTTGCTGAAGTCTTTGTGCCCCAATACATGGACACCTTTTGTAAAGGTTTCATATGCACTGAGAGTTATATAAATTTTCCTTTTTTCCATTCAGTAATTTCCAAATATCTATTATCTCCAGTTTCTCTATTCAAGTACTTAACTTTTTCTCATTTATCTTTTGGTTAGATTTGTCTAGATCTGAAATAGGGATATTAATATTTTCTGCTATGGTGCCTTTACTTATAATGAAATATCCTTACTTCTTGGTTTTTTTTTTGTTGTTTGTTATTTCTATATGTACAATTGCCTTTTAATAAATTTTACTTTAATTCCTCATTTCAACTCTGTGTGAATATTTGTTTCAAGTGTGTTTCTTATGAACAAGATCAAATACTTCTTTCTGATCTCTTCTATTTTTATTTTTCCCCTGAGGCAATTGGGGTTTAGTGGCTTGCCCAGGGTCATATAGGTAGGGGGTATTAAGTGTTTGAGGTCAAATTTGAACTCAGGTCCTTCTGACTTCAAGGCTGGAACTCTATCCACTGAGCCACCCACCTGCCCTAATCCCTTCTATTTTCACTCCCACTGAGTTCATCTTATTCACATTCACTGTTATGATTGTACTTGTATGATTTTCTTCACCCTTGTACTTAAATCTTTTGTACTTTTTTTTTCTTTTTGCTACCATCTCTCTCTTTACAAATAGGCAGAAGCTGATAGAAGATAGGGAGTTTGCTTGGCATTTGTGGTCTTAAAAATCAAACAGCCTATGTTTCCTTTAAGGGTTTCTTTATGATCAATGTATTCCTTTTATTTTCATTTTGTACTCTGGTTCTAATAGTTCTAGGCAATTTTTATTTATAGTTTCCTGATGCATGTTATCAAGACTTTTTCTTCTATCATACTTTTTAGATAATCTGCTAATTTATCTATTAGCTTGCCTTAACCTCTTTGCCAAATTGTTTTAGATATTATTTCTTCAATTTTCTTCTGTTCCTTCACACCATTTTTGATTTTTTTTTATATTTTTTTTTTAGCAAAGCAATTGGAGTTAAGTGACTTGCCCAGAGTCTCACAGCTGTTAAGCATTAAGTGAATGAGGCTGGATTTTAATTCAGATTCTCCTGATTTCAGAGCCAGTGCTCTATCTACGGTATCATCTAGCTGCCCTGTTTTGATATTTCTTATTTTTTATCATATTATTTTCTTCTTCATCCTTTTTTCATTTTCAGGGCAGTTCTTACATAAGGTTTCCCACAGTCTGCTCTAAAGTGTCAATTTTCCTTTCCATTCCTGTAGTCTTTCTGGGCCAGGATTGTGGGTTTTTTTTTTCCTCTGAGGCTTTGCCTGGATTTTTGTAAAGTCACTATAAGCTTCAGAGTTTGTCCCCTGGTTACAGAGGTATGCTTAAGACTGTTTTATTGACTTATGAGAGCCAATTATTAAATTTTCATGGGGAGCATTTACATCTTGGAAATCAATAAACAGCACAAATCAGGACTGGCTTTACTGCTTGGTGGTTTCTCTAGAGTTAAGAAAGTAATACAGAAAATATTAAAATTGCAGATTAAACTTAAAAGCATGTCTTGCATATATTTGTTTCTGGGGAACCAGTTCTTAAACATTTACCAGCATATTCCTGCCTGGGAATCTCTCAAACTAGTATCATAGTATTCAGTTTTCTTTGTTTTAATCTTTGGGATATCCCACTTGGGTCAAACTTCACAGCTGAATGGCAGAGGCAGGGGATAACCAAGACTAAATATAGTGGCTCAGACTAGGTCCCTCATTCAATAAACTCTCAGGGTTCTCTTTCTTTTCTCCCTCTTGCCCTAGACTCTTGTGGTCCCTACTGGCTCCAGGTCCTGCTGATGATCCTTCTCTGCTGCTTATGGGCTCCTGACATGGGCTTTAGGAACCTCCCAGGCTGGATTTTACCCCAGGCCATAGCTTTGTTGGGGCAATGATGTATCAAGCCTGGGATGGTCAGAGGCTACGCACTCACTCTGCTAGACTAGGGCTGGCTAAGAGCTGGCCAGCATCAAGCTTTAGTTCAGAACCAGAGAGTCCTATTCTTAATGCACTTCCTATAGTTGAGACCCCAGGGAAGGCACTGCTTTGGCTGGGTTTGGGTGCTGCCCAATTCAGACAGAGAATTCTAGGACCTCCCTGAAGTCTCCTGCTGAGCTTTTCCAGGAGATGAATTTCTCTTTCTCAGGATCCTTAGAAAAATCTGGATTTGGATTCCTGGGTAGAGGAGTCTAGAACTGGTTCTTTCTATCCTTCTTTATGCCTTGGTAGAGTGGTGCATCTCTAAGCCCTGATGAAGTATTTGGGTGTTGAATTTATGTAGGATCTTTAGAGTTCCAGGGCTCAAACTTTCCAAGATCCCCTTTGACACTCATTGCTCATTAAGTTGTTTTGCATTTCTCCATCTCCTCATCCCTTAGCACAGTACCCAACACATCTTAATAAATGGCTGTTGACTGACTGATAATTTATGTCCCACTATAAATCCTAGATCCTTGAAGTATTGATGTAAGCAGGAAAATACATAGCTGCAATAGATTGCCCAGTTCTCTGCCACCTGCAACTTTACTGTGGTCATTCTGCATAAGGACAACTACAGCAACTGTACTTTGTTACTGGAAAACTCAAAATTCTAAGTGCTCAGAGGGTTTGTACTTTCTATATTTAACTGTCCTAGTTCAGGACCCCATTAACTCTTATCTGGACTTTCATGATAAACTCTTAAGCAATCTTTATTCCTTCAGGCTCCCTTACTCTGATATATTCCATTCCCCACTTACAATCATCTCACAGTAAAGCCCTAGTAGCTTCATTCTCTTTTCCAAAAAATTGATCAAGTCCAGACCCTTGGCATTTAAGGTCCCAAATTACCTATTGAGTTGCAGATGATATTTTCCCCTCCTGGTTCAGATAAAAGGTCCATCTGGACCCCACCAGTTGTGTCCTCTTCTCTCCCATCTCGATGCTTGGGCTTGAGCTATTATATGTGTTTGGAAAGTACTTCTCACCTTGATCTCCTTATAAAACCATCCCTTCCTTCAAGTCCCCACTAAATAATGCCTCCTCTGTGAATCCTGCCATGGAAGGCAGAGATGAAAACCATCTCTTCTCATTTCTCAGAGTATGGAGCCTGCTGGGAAATACAAAGCAGAGTAAGACACTTGTGACTTCAGGGAGCTAAATGTTTAAGGAAACTATATGATTCCTACCTGAAGAGACTAGACTTTGAATTGGGAAGAGGTATGTCTTTTTTTCAACTAATTAATTATTCTTTTAAATGAATCATGTTAGGAGAGAAAAATCAGAACAAAAGGAAAAATCATGGGAGAGAAAGGAAACAGAAAAAAAGAAGTGACCATAGCATGCATTGATTTATATTCGATCTCTATTTTTTTAGAGTTCTGCCAGTTTAGAGTTCTACCAGTCCAAAGTTTAAAATCCTTCCCTATTCTAAGAGCTCTGTTTGAAGATCTTTTCCATCCCTGCTTCTGCAGTTTTGAAGTTCCTTCCATTTCTAACAAATGCTCTAAACCTCTTGAACTAGAGTAGCAATCCCCTATGGGTCTCATAATGGAATATGGGGTCATGAAATTATGATTTATTATCAGAAAGTGTTTGGTTTGTATACTTATTTTATATGCCTGTGTAGACAAAGATATAAATAGAAAAAGGAAAAGAAATAGATTTGCATACATATACACATATATGTATATATAGAGAGACACAGAGAGACACAGAGAGACAGACAGAGAGAAAGAGAGAGAGAGAGAGAGAGAGAGAGAGAGAGAGAGAGAGAGAGAGA
>JAJPUD010002461.1:124868-147948 GCA_023553655.1 Myrmecobius fasciatus | reverse complement strand
AGAGAGAGAGAGAGAGAGAGAGAGAGAGAGAGAGAGAGAGAGAGAGAGAGTCTGTATATTTGTCTGTGTGTCTGTGTGTACTTATATAGCTGGGATCATGTAAAAATTTCTGAGGTGAAAAGGGATTACAACTGCAAAAAGTTTAAGAAGTCCTGATCTAACATTCATTTCAGCTCTATTAGTATTCCAAAGTCCCTTCTGGCTCCCATCTTCTCTGTTTAAAGGCTCCTTTCACCTCTAATATTCAATGCGAGGGGCTCTTTCCCATTCTAATATATTATACAGTGAGATCTCTTCTGTGTGGCTCCATGTTCTAAATCTGTATTCTAAAATTAATTTGAATTTTAATGATATTATAGGAATATTTACACACACACATATATAGTTAGTTAGTTAGTATAGAGCAGTAGGTCTGGAGTCAAAATGACTTGAGTTTAAATTTTAGCCTCAAATACTCATTAGCTCTATGACCCTGGGCAATTCACAATCTCTGTCTGTGTTCCTCCTTTGTAAAATGGGGATAATAATAGCACCAAGAATTATTTTAATTTTCATTTATCTAATCAATATTGATTTAGAAATTTTCTCTTATGCTACGACAGATAATTTTGATTTCTTCTGAAAACTGTATTTGGTTGTAAGGTTGTTAATATCCTAATTCATGGTCAATTTCTGTGTAAGTTTGAAAAAAAACATATTCCTATCCACTGCCATTAAATTTTCTGCAGAACTATCATATCTATTTTTTCTAAAATTATATTTTTCTCTTTAATTTTTCCTTTTTTGTTTTATGGTGCCTTTTAGCAAGATGTCTTGTCCTACCTTATCTTTTTTAACTAGATCATCTTCAGCTTTTTTTTTGTCAAAAAACATGATTGCTACCGCTGCTTTTTTTGTACATCAGTTGAAGCATAATAGATGTAGCTCAAATCTCTTATTTTTTTTTACTGTTTTAATTATGTTTCTTGTAAACTACATGTTCTTAGATTTTAATTTTTAATTGACTCAATTATCCACTTCTGTTTTATGGGTGAGTTTATCCCATTCACTTTCATAGTTCTGATCACTAAATGTGTTTCTCTCCATCCTGTTTTTCTCTTTGTTTATCATTCTCTCTCTAATAATACTTAAATTACCTCTACTTGATCTATTTTCTAGGTTGGATGTTTGTTCAGTAAGATATTTCACATTTTTTTCTATTTTTTGATTTTGTTTTATTGTTTCTTGATGTTACATGAGGTACACTTGATCACTTTTAACTTTTAGAAGATCCTTTTTTATTTTTAGTAATTAGTATTTCATTTTAAGTTTGAATGTAAAGATAGTTTTCAACATTATTATTATAATATCTTGAGTTACAATTTTTTCCATCTCTTCCAGCTCTTTTCAAAAGACAGAAAGCAAAAGAAAATTCTCTGCTCTAAAACTGTAACTAGGGCCCCTACACCCCTGCCATCACAACTAGTGAGCAACCTAAAATTGTTTATGGGCAAAAATACAGAGTTCTTCTCCACCCAGTACTAGCAAAAAAAGATCCTGTGATGTACTTCTGATTAGTTGTCTAACTCACTTACTGTCTGCAGATTGGGAGCTCCTGAAGCTGTTGATGCTTTTGCTGATGAGCTTATGCGAACTTCTGTTGCTGTCACACTAACTTGTGCAATCTGCCCTGGGTTCCTAATCTGATCATCAGACACAGAAACAATCCTTTCCTTATGACCTGGTCCAAGTTCCCCTGGGCTGTAAAATTGTTTGGTTCCCAAATTTGTTGGTTCTGCCATTTCAGAATACAATTTGAGGTATTATTTTAAAGTTGTTTGGGTGGAAATTTGGAGCAGCTCAGGTGAGTTTTGCCTTCCCTCAGCCATTTGGCTTCATCTAGATTTATAGTTTTTAATATTGGATTCCTTCTAGTTGATAGACTACTAGTTTCAGAGACAAGACCAGGATTCAAGTCCTATCAGACTCATACTGGCTATGTGACCATAAGCAAATCTCTTAAGCTCTCAGTGTCCCCAGGTATATCTCTAACACTAAGTTGAAGACCAGGTACAGACCTTCATGAATAAAAGTTTTTTCACCAAGGAGAGGGTGTGTGTGTGTGTGTGTGTGTGTGTGTGTGTGTGTGTGTGTGGTCTTAATTTCTCATTAAAAGTATCAGCTCCTCAAGAATAGGGTCTATTTTGGGCTTCCATAAATCTCTAAAATATCTAGCATACAGTAGGTACAATACATTCAGGCTGAGTAATTCATTACTTAAACGAACTTTCCTTAATATATATTGATCAACTAATCAGTCAAGCAAAAAACATCTTAACTATTTACAAGGTACCCAATTTTTCAGGAATATAAAGCCAACAATGATGTTAAAATGGTGAAAATGGGGGCTAGCCCATTAATATAAAGATATCCATTCTTAACTCAGTTTCTCCAAGTAACTAGTTGCCACCTGTGAGAAGATAGTATATCAGAGGAAGACCATGTAGGATCAGAGAAAGAAGGTGCTTCCCTTTCCTAAATGGCTACAGAGCTGCAAAACTTCTCCATCAGGAGAACCAGGATACTCAGAAAAAAGGAAAAAAAAACCTCAACTTTCCCAACAAGGAGAGCTTGCCTTTGGCCACCCCCTATTTTAAATCCTGATGGTTTTAAGTCTGGCTCTCTAACACCTGGCATCCTGAAGCATGCATGCTCTAGATTAGAGATGGGGGCAAACGACCACATTTAGATCAGGCTGTTCGATGAAACTATAAATATATTTGGCCCCAAGACCTTTTCCTTTTATCTTTTAGAAACCTTGTCTAATTTAATGGAAATTTAAGACGTCTGTGTTGATTCTTTTCCTCTTCTCTGTTCTTTCTCATTACTGTTATTTACTTCAAAGAAAGAACAATTGGGCAAAAAAGCAAACAAATATGGCTATGATTGGTAGAAATAAGGTTCTCTGTGGTTTTTTATGTTTATATTTTTGGATGGGGGGGCATTTCTTAAGACCAAGAAGTCTGCATTATACTAGATTTTTTTATGAAATATGACTATTAGGAATTGAAACACTCAAAACTGAATGCTTCCCCCTCATTGTGGATGAGTTATAGCTTTCTATTCTGTAGCCTTAACTTCTTTCCCAAATTCTAGTCTAATCATTTATTAAGTGTTCACTTTAAGTCAGGCACTATGCTAAGTTTGGGGGACACAAAAAGTGGCAAAAGATCTTCCCTGCCCTCAAAAAGCTCACAACCTAATAGGGAAGACAATAAGCAACACATGTGTATAAGCAAGTTATATACAGGATAAATCAAAAATAATTAATTCAATGAAGGCACTAGAATTGAGAAGGGTTAGGAAAGATAGATTTTGCTTGGGACTCAAAGGAAGCCAGGGAAGCCAGTAGGTAGAGAATATAGTTTACCTATCACCTCCTGAATGCTTTCAAGGACACCCTCTTGATATCCAAAGGGAATCTCAAAATTATTCTGGTACAGTGGAAAGAGCACTTGCTTTAGAGTTGTAGGACCTGAGATCAAACACTTCTGATGCTGTGTGACATTGGACAAATTTCTTAATCTCTCAGGGTCTCAATTTCGTCATCTATAATATAAAAAGAGGGATTTGAACTTTATAGCCCTTAAAGTCCCTTCCAGCACTATTTTCCTATGATATTATTCCCTGACTTCAACTGATTTTTCTCTGAAATCTACTTTTCTTCCAAGTTCCTCAATTTCTGTAATGGGTATCAGCATTCTGCTAATCACTCAGGCTCAAAGGCTCTGAGTCATCCCTTACATTATCTCCCCTAGGCCTCCCACATCCAGTCTGGTTCCATATTCTGCAGATGATCCTTTTACAAAATAATTATTCAAATTTCTATACCTACTCAAGGATTACAAAATATTTTCTTTAACAAGTGAAGTTGGAAATTTAATCTACATAAACCTCAGTTTTCTCTTCTATAAAATGGAAAGGTTAGACTAGTCCAGTCAGCTCTTTTCCAGTTCTAGATTTGTGCTCTTTGGATCCAAATCTCTCTAAAAACTACTTCCCTGTTCAAAATCCTCCCTATTACTTAATAACCCTTCCTTTTTCTCCTTAAAATCTTTCCATGGTACCCTATTGATTCCGGAATAAAATTCAAAGTCCTCAAGACATTAAAATAATCAACCTAACTTTATCTGACTCACCTTCTTTCCTAGTATCAGCCACCATAGTATATGAAGATTAAACAAATCAGATAAATCTCCATCTCTTTATAACCAGTTAATCAATGAACAAATAAGGATTATGTCCCTACTGTGTCATCAGTCCTACATACACACACTCTCTCTCTATATATATACTGTATAATATCTATATAGACAAATGCACATGTATGTGTGTGCAGGTACATGTCTGTATGTGTCCTGTCTCGGTGTACATGCACACATGTTCACATATATGTATGCACACACATGGGTACATATATCTTTGCAAATGTCATAGAATTATATAAATGTAAGCTTCCTCCAGAACCTAGCACAGTGCCTGCCTTGAATTTGTATTTCTATGTGTATATTTTGATCTTTACCATAACCTTGTGAGGTAAGTATAAATATACTTCCCACTTTACAAAGAAAGACTGACTTGCCCAAGATGAGTGCCAGTGAGTGCCAACTGCCAGTAAATGCCAGGTATAGGATTCAGACTCAGGAGCACCTGACTCCTAGCCAAGTTCTCTCCCAAGTATAAGACGTCAGGGATCTGAGAAACATAAAATTCAGCTGGTACCTGAGCAAGAGTTCCCTTTACTCTATACCCACCAAGTGGACACACAGCTTTCATTCGATTGAGGCTCAAGCCATATATAAAGAGACTGGTTAATATGAGATCATTGGATCAAAGAAAGATCACCACATCCAAGGAAATACGGAAATGATTCACACACAAGGAGGCATGTAAGTTAGGGCTTTGAGAAAAGTAATAATTTGGGGCAGCTAGGTGGTGCAGTGGGTAGAACACCAGTCCTGAAGTCAGGAGGATCTGAGTTCAAATCTAGTCTCAGACACTTAACACTTCCTAGCTGTGTGACCCTGGGCAAGTCACTTAACCCCAACTGTCTCAGCAAAAAAAAAAAAAAAAGAATTCTAAGAGGCAGAAGTGAGGAGTGTATTCCTGCCATGAGATATACAACCTTTGCAAAGATATAGAGGCAGGGGATAGAGAGAGGATTTCAGGGGCAGCAAGTGAGTCCAGTATGAAGGAGGATAATATAAAATAAACTTCAGAGGCGTAGTCCAAAGGCAGATTTTAAAGGGTCTTAAAGAGTTTGTATTTTCTGCTAGAGATGCAGATTTAGGGTTAGAAGAGTGACAGTGAGACCTATGCTTCGGGTTGGAGTAGCTGGGTGGAGGATTGATGAAAGGGGTGGAGACGGGGAGCAGGAAGGTCAGTTCTGAGCCAGTCACTTCCTAACAAGAGGGGCTGAGGGCCTAAGATTAGGATGAGGGCACTGATTTCGAGAGTGAAAGCATGGCAGACTTGGTCCATTCTGGGCCCCCGCCTCTGCCAGAACACGGCTGGATGCTGCATCCCCGACAATCCACATGGTACGGAGAAGAGTTTCGCAGCTCATTGGGCCATGTGTTCAGTCTGAATTACGCCACATCAATCCTACAGAAAAATGATGCTATTAGTGAGACTATTTGGGAAAGGACATGTGGCTATAATTATAATGGTCCAACATCTTGGTCACGCACAGACCAATTAGTGTTTGTGCAATGAATACTAATGAGGCTGCATCCATAGGGCAACAGGAAACTCCCCAAGCGTGATTTGGTTCCAGTTACTAGTAATGGTTCTGACTAATTTCAGGATTATTTCGAGCATCACAAGGAAAAAAAAATAGAAGTCCTTTCTTATTCTATTGTAGACATCCACACAGAAAAGCAAAACTCTCCAATGTGTCCTCAAAACTATAAAAGACAACCAACAGATCTCACCAACTGGGGTGAGGCAAATGGGACTACCAGAGCATTAACTTCTTAAAGAGAGGAACTCTTGTTCATCTTTATATTCACCACACAGAGAGTCTAGTCAAACTCAATGAATTCATTCAACAGGTATTTGAAGACCAACTATGAGCCAGATATAATACCAAGTACTAGGGAATTAAAAAACAAAACAATTAATAATAATAATAAGGAACTTATGTTAACTGAGTAATTGTTACTTAACAATGTTGAACAAAAAGAAGAAATATCACATCATTAAACATTTATTAGTCACCTACTATGTGCTGAGGACTGCTAAATGCTGAGGATGTGAAGGAAAGCACAACAGTGTCTCCACTCTAGTAGTTTACAATCCAATGTGATTTTCTTACTCTTGCCTCCATTATCCTTGGGCTCCGTTTCTCACTCCTAATAGCCCTGTTCAAAAAAACTTTTTTTTCAAGCTCCTTCAGAAATCCTGGATTTGGGGTCAGAGGAGTTTTATCCTAATTTTGATTCTGTCACTTACTAATTGTCTGACCTTGAATCTCTCCAGACCTCAGTTTTCTGATCTGCCATATAAGGGACAAGACAAGATAATATTTATTGGCCTTCCAGGTCTTGATCAAAATTTTAATACATCTTCTACAAGGGATAACAGTCCTTGAAGGAAAGATGGAAGCTCTTTTTCATAGACATTATTTGACGTCTCACCCTTGTTTCAGATGGGGAAAGAGACCTGATTTATGGCACAGAGAGGAAGCCTTTGTTTTATACCCTTTTCCCCCCAACACCAAAGCAGACCTGTACCCTCATCACCAACCCAGATAGCAGGATTCAGCCTGTTATGATTGAGTTAAGGAATTATTGGAAGGCACATATTATAACTCTTGTTGTAATTAATGTGACAAGAAATAATAATTGACTTAGTAATGTAATCAGATCAAAATGTATTTGATTTGATCTGTCAAGTTGTTATTCATATCTCCAGTCTGGATCACTGGAGCTTTCAGCACCTAATTATTTCTGAAAGCCAGGAAAGCAGGGGCAGGCAAAGCCAGGCACAGTTGGACATCTTAGGGAACTGTGACCCTCCATCCCTTTGGCGAGGCAGAGGAGGCAAAAGGCCGTGGCCATTAATTATCCAAATAGAAAAAGGCAGATGTCATTTGTGCTTCTGCTACCTGACCTATGCCAACCACTATCTAGAGTGGTATACAGCAAGTGGTGGGGTCAGAGGACTGGCTCCCACACTGTATTTACAGGCAAATGTCCTCTTAAAATTAAAAGTCCTTTGTGTCTGTGATTCTCCACATTATGTACAAGAGGGGTTGGAAAGAATAATCAAGAATAGAAGCCTCTTAAGAAAATCTCAGTTCTAGTTGATTTTAAAAATGATTCTAAAAAAAAGGAAGTGATTGTACTAAGATCACAAAGTTGCTAAGTTACTGTCATTATATGTAGAATTATCCTCCCCTCTCCCCTTTTACTTCCATGTCCTTTCCAGTAACTAAAATTCTACTTTCTTTGAAGTCTTTCCTGGGTCAGATCTGTACCCCTACCACCCTCTACAAACATGAAAGATGGATGGATGGATAGATAGAGATAGACAAACAGACAAACAGATAAAATGGTAGCTTGATAGACAGGCAGATAGATAGATACTTAGATAGATAGACTGAAAGATAGATAGAAAGAAAGGTAGATAGGTAGGTAGATATATGATAGATAGAGATATAATATATACATTTATTAAATACATGTACACACAGATGCTAATGCCTTCTCTTGGAATTGCCTCCCACCAATGTCAGCACAGAAAGATGGGAAAGAAGGTCTACCAAATTAATCAATCACCCACCTCAGTTAAAGTTATCATCTTAATCAAATGAGAACCTATCTATTAAAATTATTCTTCAATCGAAGGTTTTGAAGTAAGGGTGAAAAATTCTTAATTTGAAAGTAGTGAAAGCCATTGGAAGAAGTAAAATGGCCTCACACAGAAATGGACTCAGATTGGTAGAGAAAATGTGGTCATTCTTCATGGGTAAAATTTACCACTGAGTAAAATAGCAAGTCAGGTTGGACCCAGTTTTTTAGGTAGCAGGACTGCTCAGTGACTGCAACAGTTCTATCCAAGCCCTTAAGAAGGAATTGCTTGATGGGAGAAGTGATTTTGTGGCTTTCCTCTCTTTTCCCCTTTACCAGTGAAGGATTGGAGGATTTGGACTTCTCATAAGTGACCCAGGGGTGCCCTATAATGGCAAACAGCAGAGTCTATGTTGGGAGTTAACGACAAACTAGGGAGAGTAGAGAAAGGCAATTGGGAGCTTCTCCCATGAAGCTTGTAGAAGGCTATACTCCCAAGACTAAGAGAATCCTTGTGAACCTTTCAGAAAGGGAGAAAGGACTTCCATCCACTAGAGCTGTAAGTTACTCTTTTGGAAGGTGTTCACCGTATGTGTGCCCATTTCCCTTTGGTTTCTACATGTACTTATGGGAGGATATGTTCCAAACTTTTTTTTGTGCTGATTATTTTTAATGTTTCATCTTAGTAAATAAGTGACTTGATCTGACATTAGGTAACAGAGCAGCACTGGACACGGAGCCAGCAGACTTGGGCTTGCCAGTGTGGAGGCAGGGCATTCTAACACCTGCTCTGGGGCAAAGCTGAGGCTGGCACGCCACTGAGGCTGGGGAATTCTGAGTGGCAGAGGGCAACACCGGCTGGGCATCAGCAACTGTCTGAATGGCTCACCAATAAACTACAGAGGAAACCAATCACATTGAAATAAAGATGCATTGTTTTTCTCTGTTAAGTTCATAGAGCCTTGGAAATTTGACTTGCAGTTAATAACCCCTGGACTAAAAGATTGATAAAATCCCTTCTAGCTCTCAATCCTCTGCTGCATATCTCAGTCCCCAGGTTCATGAAACTATATTGTGGTACAGAGGAGAGATCAATAAGCTGGCATTGTCGGATGAAAGGAAGAACCTACCATATTAATATTAATGGCAGAGAAGGACCTGCACAAAATACTGCAAAGCAAAATGAGCAGAACAAAGAGAACATTGGATACAACAAATGCAATATTGTAGTAAGAATGATTTTGAGTGAGAATGTTATTTTGAATATTGTAAATACACAAATTAACTATAAAGGATGAATAAAAAATGTTATTTGCATCCTGAGGGGGACAAATAAATAAATAGAAATATAGAATAATTTTATATATACATATACACACGTGTGCACATATATGTGTTTTATACAATCTGTCTTTTCCATGTATATATAAACACACATATGCACCTATGTATATGTGTATGTGTGTATATATATATATATATGTATATATATATATATATATATATGTAGTGGATCTATTGAATCTAATGGAAGCCATCTCTAAGGCAGGAGGAGGAGGGAAGAACAAAAAGAAATCCACATAATCATTTTGTTGTATATTTGGAAGAAATAGCAAGTTGTACATAGTAGATTTGCAGTTTTATGTGCAATCATCTTTTTATCATATTATGTTATAAAAATACTTGCTCTATTCCACAAATTAAATTTTTTTTTAAATATTAATGGGGGAGAGTTTGCAACACACTCTAAATTCATTGTCTCATTTGAGACTCCCAACACTCTTACAAGACTAAAACTGTGGATATTATTTTCCCTCTTTTGCAAATAAAAGAACAGGACAAGGGAACGAAATTTGGTGGTGGTCATATAGCTAGTATGTGTCAAAAGGAAAATTTGAACCAGTTCTTCCTCACTTAAAGTTCAACACTCAATGCACTATATCTCACTTTAGAGTCAGAGAGATGATTAGATATTATTTAATTATATCACCTCATTTTTCAAATGAAAAAAACTAGACTCTAAAGAACCATTATATAGGATGAACACAGAATCTAACGATGTGGAGCTCACCGCTGAGCCAATTTGACAATGCTAACCAGATTCAGTGATGTCTGCAATCCAGGGCTTGGGGAACTAGAATCTGGATAAAATCCACAATATTATTTTATGGCATTTAACATTTACTAGTTAAACCCCACTGTCATGTTCAACATATGTGTTAGGTTTTCATAACAAAAATACAAATCAGATTGGCCTGAGGTTTAGAGAGAAGTTGTAAAAACCTCCTAGAGGGCAATTGACTATATTAAACAAACAAATGAAAAATCCTTTCGTTGTTAATTAAGCATTGATTAGAAAGGAGGGAAACTCAGTGGAAAGAACAGAACTCCATTGCATGAGTAAATTAGTTACCTAGGGAATCATCTCCTGATTGACAGGTGAGAGTCTTGGGGTTTGGCACATAATTTCATGAGTCATTATATAGCAGAGGTTTCTCACTCTTTCCATTTGGGAATGGAAGATCAAACCCAAGAACTCAAAGGCATCTTAAAGAGGCCAGACTAAGGGGAGGATGTAATGTTAGCTTAGCCCTTTCAAGGACAGGATAAGGCAATTTGAATAAAATGGAAATTATACATTTTATACTTAAAGTTAGAAATTCTGAGATCTCAGGAAATGGGCAAAAGTGGCAAATCTCTGGAAAACTGCACACAAGTTGGGGCTTTTAAAAATCAAACTAAAAGGATTCTAAGGCATCGCTCATGCGGTTAACACATATACAAAGTATATCACCCCAAGAATAAAATCACGGAAGCCCAGTGGTTCTAATGCTTACATAATAATTTATGTAGGCAGATACTAGGCACTTAATAAAGGCTTGTTGATTTGATTTAACCATATTTAAGGCTTAGAAAATAAAACCATTGGTAGAATAATTTAAACAGAGCAATTGAGATTAGACACAAGACATCAATCTGTACCTATGTTATATTTAACCAGATTTTGCTCCATTTATGTCTCATCTTAATACCTGTCACAAAAAAATTTAGCTTAGTTTAGTCGAATAAATGTTTATATTGATATTTATTTGGTTGTTTTTTAGGGACCCATCATTTTTTTTTCTTCTAGGGAAATCTCTTTGAGGCTATGCCTTTTACAAATCTACAATTCAGTGTTTCACAGATTTGCCAGGAATCTTTGACAAATTGAATGATTTACTTAGAATCACATAGCTGATATGTCACAATTTTAATTTTTGCTTGTTTTGTTTTGTTTTATTTATTTAATAATTTTAGCCTGATTCAAAACAATTTTTTACATTTGTTTCTAAAATCTTTGAGTTTTAGGTTCTTTCTCTTATCCCCACCCACAATTAAAGTACTTGTGAAATTATGCAAAACATTTCCATAAAATCAATTTGTGGGGGAAAAACATAGATCTCCCACCCTAATGAAAATTTTAAAAACCCTCAAGAAAAAATAAGTTAGAGAGAGAGAGAGAGAGAAACAGAGACAGAGACAGAAGACAGAGACAGAGACAGAGAAAGAAAGAGAGCGGACAGAGACAGAGATGGAGAGACAGAGAAACAGAGACAAACAGAGACAGAGAGAGAATGCTTCAGAATGTATTCAGACACAATCAGTTCTTTCTCTGGGTATGGATAGGGTTTTTCATCATAAGTCCTTCCTCTCAGAGTAGTAGACTGTTAGTCACAACTTTAATCCAAGATTTTAATTCTTGACTGGAAGCTAAGCACTTCTCAACCAGCATTTCTACTATTGTTTTAATGGAGACACTAATTTTCTAGATAAAACTAAATTGACTAGGATGCCCCAGCTTTGCTGCATTTTCACAGTATCAGTGCCTTGGCAGAGTTTAATTGCTCAGGGTACACACAACTAACAAAATTAAGTGATACAAATATTGATGATTTAAGATGTTAAGATCTTGGACGTGACTAAAAAACAAAAAGATTTAAACATGATTTCTATCTATGCTGATCCTGTCTTTGAAGAGTATGTTGATTTCTGTAGTCAACTTTGAGACAGATGAGACATGATTCCAAATCCTTTGTCTAATGCTCATAGAGTCTGAGTAAACCAATCTTTAAGTTTCAGTCTCTTGCTTTTAAAATTCAGATACTTAGACTAACTATAACTTGGATATGAAGAAAACACTTTGAAAGCTGAGTTACTGATTTTTAATTTGTGTATTGAAGAAAAGTAGACTAGCCCTCACTCACACAAAAATGTCTGAGACTGATAATCCCAATTGTCTTTGTCATAGTTAATGAATTTTCAGATGGGAGGGAACTTGGAGATCATTTTAGGGTAATGTATTCAGGGGGCAAAGGAAATTCTAATTCAATTCCCTTATTTAACAAATAGTGAAACTGAGACCCACAGAGTGGAAATGCATTTTAAATCTACAGCTGAAAGGGACTTTTGAAGTCATACAGCCTACTCACCATCCACTTTATGAAAAGGAAACTAATTGTCCAAGGTCATACAGTTTAATAAGCAGCAAGGTTTGACTTGGAATGTGACATAAATCAACACTCTCCAGGGACAATCTGATTATAGTAGAGCTAGTTATTGCCTCTAGTTGCTACATATCTAGTATTCTATCATCTAACAGGCATTTGTGAAGTGCTTAACCTGGGCTACATGGATAGTGCACTGGGATTGGAGTCATAAACACATGGGTTCAAATCTAGTCTCAGATACTTAAAAGGCACTCAATTTCCTCATCTGTAAAATGGGCTGGGGAAGGAAATGGCAACTCCAGTATTTCTGCCAAGAAAACCTCAGATGGGTTCAGGAAGAGTTGCACATGACTAAAATGATTGAACAAAAATTACCATGGGCTCAAAGAGCACATTTTTAAAGGAGGCAGCATTTAAATAAGTAAGTATATAACAGCACATTTATTAAATGCCTACTGTGTGCTAGGTACTGTGCAAAGTCCTTAGAGAGCAAAAAAAGTCAAGAGGCAGTCCCTGACCTCAAGGAGGCTCACAGGTGAACTTTAGTGAACATTTGAAGAAAGCCAGGAGCGAGAGGGGGAAGATGAATGTTCAGTTTATGGCATCTGCCCTCAGTGTGCTGTTCTTCAGTACTATTTAATCCATAGCCTTTTTTTAAATTTTATTTTTCCTTCCTCACTTGGCTTTGTTGATCCTGGTTCTTCCTCAGGGAGATTGAGCATATTTGAGAAGACTTGAGTTTTAGTATTACTTGGGAGCTTGCCATCTAAAATGTAACTAAAAAAATGGCAGAAAGTAAATTGTCTATTCTTGTCAGATTCAAGTACCATAAAAGGGGAATAACAATTACTTCCATCTCACAAGGCCATTTTGATGATCAAATGTAAAAACATATGTAAAGTGCTTTGCAAAATTTATTTTTTAAAAACTATATAAATATTTGTATTAGCCTTTAGAAGATGTTGACCTATATTGGTAAATGGATTTTCCTCATTTGATGAATATATATATATATATACATATATATATATATATGCCATCAAAATCACAATTTTTTTCCCATATTCCTATGTGGCAGACAGTGGGGCAAGTCCTGAGTATGCAAAGAGAAAAATCAGATCAGTCCCTTACCTCATAAAGCCTATATTCTAAGTCCTGTTAGACTTGTACACAAATTTATACAACATAGATACAAGGGAATAGGAGAGTAGTACATGCATCCATAAAGTACTTTAAGGTTTACGAAGCCTTCTATGTCCATTATATTGTATGAGTCTCTCATTATACAGGTGCTGCAGGTTTAATATATGTTGATGCATATTTGAGGAAATCAAGGCTGAAAGTTTAAAAAACTCCCCAGTGGGCTCATAGATAACAAGTTTGGGAATCGTGATTCTAACCCAGATATCCCAAACTTCCTTCCATGTCACCATCACACTGTTCCCTAAGCTCATTAATTTGGTCCCTTCCTCTGCTAGTCTGAACCTATGACATTTTGTCATTCATCTGTTGCTTTTCATAAATCCTACTTAGAATATCTGTGCAATGGGTGTAGGTATAGATGGAGTACCTGACCTGTTTGTAGATGACACTAAGCTTGGAGGGACACTGAGCAAACTGAATGATAGAGTAGATTTCTAAGTGGTATAATGAATATAATGTTAGACTTGGAGGCAGAAAGACTAACCCAAATCAGGCTTTAGTCACTTCACCTCTGCCTACCTCACTGCCTACTTGGGTTAATAATTACACGTACCTCCCAGGGTTGTTGTAAGGACAAACCGAAATAATTGTAAAATACTTTGAAAACCTAAAATACTTCATAAATGCTAGTTATTATTATTATTTTCTTAGAGAATCCAGATATTAAAAAGATCTTGAAAGACTAAATCATTGAAATAAAACTAAAATGAAATTCATTGTGGATAAGTCCGATTCTTTCACTTGAATAACAAAAAAAAAATAAACGAGTACAAAATGAAGGAAATTGGATAAATAATCACTGTTGTTTAAAAGAAAATTAGATGTGGTGGTCTTAGTAGACCTCAAACTCATTATAAGTTAAGAGTATGATAATGGCAGCTGAAAAAGGGAACACAATCTTGAATTATATTAAGAGAGGCAGAGCTTCCTGACTACATGAGATACACTGCATTCAGTTCTGGACACCACCATTTTGAGAAGACTTTGAAGATCTGGAAAACATCCAGAGGAAGGTCACATACTGATAAGGGACCCAGAGTCCATAACTTGTGTAGATCTTTACCTTCTCAACTTTGTTCCTCTTCAAAATTTTATCTGGATTCAGATGCTGCCTCTCACACAAACTGTGACTCTAAGCCTCTGAGACTGGACTTCTAATCTATATGTACAGATCCTTAATATCAATTGTGGGAAAGATGCTGACTTGTATTGCTAGAATTCCCTCATCAGGGAGTTCTTTTTATCAGTGAGAACACAGGTTCTGTCCTGTCCCCTACCCTGTGTTGAATCTACTTACTCCAGGTATATGTCATTCCCCTAATAAAAACTTAACTCTGATTTTTTTAAGCCATCTACTACCTAGCACAGCATCTGGCTCATAGGGGCTATTTGGTAAAATGTCTATTGCTCTGCTGATCCATTCATTCCATAGTTAATGCTTGGGGGAAACCAATTTAGCCTTATTTATAAAAAAGAAATTAGAGGAACCAGATGTTGATGTACCAAATCTAATTCTTTTAGATAATATTGATAATCAATTAGACTCCATTATCTCAAGCAAAGTGTCTACTGTGGGATGTCATAGAAAGGCTTCTTGATCAGATTTATATTGAATTTCATGACCTCAGAGATTCTGTCTAGCTTGGAGATTCTAGGATTCTGGGACCTTTTCTTTTACTCTTCTAAAGAAGATCCAGGGCTAAGAGGATGAAACAGTTTTTTATGAAGGTCTTGCTCATCTTAATACCCTTTGAACATGTGTTTTTGGTCCTGAACTCTGATTTCCCTAGTACAGGGAGTAAACTGGCAAGGAAAATCCCTCTACCAAGTGCACATCATCCCCTGTTCAGCAACTTATAGCTTTAAAGGGTTCCCTAGAAAAGTCAAATGTTTTGTGTGAGGTCACATGTTATATGGTGAGTCTTTCACCAACATTCAAAGATAGCTATAACATGGCTGACTGGAGCCCACTCTCAAGATGAAGGCAACAGCCAAAAAGCCAAAAAGAAATCTCTTTCCCTAGCACTGGCTCAAGATGCTACCAGTTGTATCCCCCCCAATTTTAGGGGAACAATGATTCATACCCCAATTCCATTTAACAACTTAGCATCATGCTAACTTTTACAAAGGGATACTTATTTCATAATTATAGAATGGATAAATGTACAAATATGTTCCTTACAGACCCTGGGGAATATACAAACAACCTCTTCTATTTTCTTTCTCATCTTCAAAAATTCATAATTCTCTCAGAGCTGCAGGCAGCATGTCTGAGGGAGGACAATCCTGCAAACATTTGCAGATGTCTAGGATGTGTCCCCTTTAGGGACACATTATTGAATTTAGACTAAATGACCCATTGTTACTTTACTGGCAGGATGGCTTAGTGAATAATGGTAGATTGGGATTTAGGAAAACCTGGATCTGAATCTCACCTCGGAACACTTTCTATCCAAAAAATTACTTTTTAGTCTCCATCAGCAATACACAAGATGCAGGAAATACCCAGAGAACTGGTCTTGTGCTGAGGTAATCTGACTCTCTGGTTCTTAGTTTCTTCTTCTATAAGTTGGAGATAATAGCACCTACCTAAGAGGGGTTTTTGATCTGCTTTGCAAATCTTCAAATATCATGTGAATGTGAATTTTTAACTTAATTATTAACAATATTGTAGATCATTTTACTGTTTCCAAGTTTCTATTCATTTTATAATGAAGAAAAAAGAAATGATGTTCTCTAAAAGATTTCTTTAAAATTGAATTCATTTAAAATGCATTTTCAATTCCTTAATAATGCCATTTAAAAAAAAAGTTTTGATATTATTTGGTTTCCTGTTAATACCTGAGGATTTTATGTATTTGATTTTTCTAGACAGAATCATAAAATAAGCACGCTGGTTGTTAGATACATGACTAGTACTGAAGAATCATCTCCAGGGACAGAGAAATGACCTTAGTGTTGACCATTCAGAAATGATCAATCCACCAGTTAACAAGCATTTGCTAAGCATTTTTATATGCTCAGCACTCTAATAGGTTCTAGGAATACAAGGAAGCTTTCGCTGTAATGGAGGAGACAACATCTGTTCAAGATAAAAGCAGAGTAGATGGAAGGTCACCTGTAGGAGTGACAGCAGCAGGAAGAGGGGATGGCAAAAGCCTCCTGGAAGCGGGGGTCACTGGGTTGAGTCCCAAGATGGCCGAGGATTCTAAGTCGGAGCTTGAGAAGGAGAGCACATTAGGCGTAACAGCAAGGACCCTCCCTAGAAGCCCAAAGAGAGGTAGGAAAGCCAGCCTCCAGGAGGACCCGGAGTCTTCTCAGAGTCTTAGTGGGCCCTCCATTCCCCGACTCTCTCACCCTCCACAATAGGACCATCTGAAAATGATGGGGCTCCACCCATACTCAAGGAAACAAAGCTCCCTGCTTCTTGTCCCAGACATGATTGGTGTCCCCAAGGCTTCTCTCCTATGGACAAGCTCAGTTATACTCTTCTGCCCCACATATATGGTGCATGAA
The DNA here is from genome assembly GCA_023553655.1 of Myrmecobius fasciatus. Classification (NCBI taxonomy): domain Eukaryota; kingdom Metazoa; phylum Chordata; class Mammalia; order Dasyuromorphia; family Myrmecobiidae; genus Myrmecobius; species Myrmecobius fasciatus. The sequence goes on along the minus strand of JAJPUD010002461.1, from coordinate 130,910 downwards.
GCAAGCCAACAAACCACAGCCTACATAGCCATGTCACACTCTTCAGCTCAGCCCTTTCTGAGAAGACAAGAGCCTGGTTGGCAATCTAAAGCCCTCAGTACATGAGTCACCAGTCAGCCCATAGCCTGGGGATGGCCCCTGGGCACAAGGCTCAGGGATGAGAGAGATGACAAAGCTGACTTGGCTCCGGGAAGCTACATGCTGACGGAAATCTCACTGGCCTTAGCTAACTTCAGGTTGGTTGTGGGAGCTTGTTGGAAGCCAGCTTCAAGTTTAAAAAGGAGTAGTGACAAGGGAATGAATCAAAGGATTGATCATAGTTTTGCTTAGGAAACGGAAGCATTTAAAAGCCAAGTGATTGACAGCCTCAAGAAAGTCCAGCCCCCCTGCTCACTCTCACTCCTTGTCCCCCTTCAAGCCCACTCTAGGAACACTTAATCTACTCACTTTCCCAATGGCTTCCTGGCCCCCTGAGGAAGACTCAGTGACTGGGAAGGAGTTCCTGCCTGGAACCACCATATTAGGAAGAAGCCCCCGTTCACTACTCACTCTATTCCAACTCAACCTGTGCCGGACATGTGCTACCATCACACCTGCCTGTCTTCTCCACAGGCTGTTCAAAAAGTTAAGCACTTAAATACACATATACATACAGCTGGATGGATATGTACTATGTATGTACGTAGGTGGATATATATATATATATATGTATGTATATAATGTGTGTATACATATACATACATATACCTATATCCTATCTCTCTCTGTCTCTGTCTTTCCATATATATATATATATATGTGTGTGTGTGTGTGTGTGTGTGTGTGTGTGTACATAAGTGTATGTGATTATACACACACACACACACACACACACACACACACATATATATATATATTTCATCCTTATTTCAACTTAAGTGCCTAATATGTGCCAGGCTCGATAGTAAGCACCAGGAACATCAAGACCAAATATTCTGCATATTCCAGTCCGGTGGAAGATAATCAGCAGGCAGAAAATACTGTCGCTGGCAAAAATTTCTTGTAGAAGAAAGGATTTTATCTGGGACTTGAAGGAACCTGGAGACAGAGGATGAGGAGGGAGAGCATTCCATGCAGGGGGAAGAGTCAGTGGAAGTTGCCCAAGTCAGGAGGTGGAGTGTATGAGGAACAGCTCTCTCTTTCTCTGTCTTTCTCTGACCTTCTTTCTTTCCCTCTTCTCCATGTCTCTATTTATCTCTCCTTTTTTTGTATCTTTCTCTTCTCTTTCTGTTTCTCTGTCTCAGTCTTTCCCTATTTCTCTTTCTGTGTATCTCTCTCTCTGTGCCTTTGCTAGTCAGACCCTTGGTTTTCTCAAGAGAATAGAAAGCATAAGCAAAACCAGTTCTCTAGATGTTTCCCTACTGAGACAGGGAAAATGTTTTGTTTTGTTTTGTTTTGTTTTGTTTTTGGGGGGAACTTATGGGGAAACAAATACTATATAGGAAAGTCACCATTAATGGAGCTTTGCTGCCTAGTTAATCAAAAGCCAATAGTGAATATGGTTCTCATTTGTCCTTTTGTGTTTAGTTATCAATTCTCAATAAATAGACCAAGTTCCATGTTTCAAACTGACTTCTTGGAGGAATGGGGGTGGCCATAAAAGCCCGGGAAGATGATCACACCTGATACCCTGAAGCCTACAGGTGTGGACAGAAATGTCTACACAAGCTGGTTTTGTCTTTCCTTGAAAAAAAAATATGGGGAGGGGAACACAAAAGAGTCATCACATTTTGAATGAGGATCCTGATTCCTTATTAGTTGAATGAATAATTTATCAGCAGCTCCCTAAGCTGGATAATGACACTTTTGTTGTCTGTCCAAAGAGCAGGGTTACTGTTCGACCACAGAAAGAATAGTTTGGGGAAAAACAAAAACTGTCTTTTTCACCCTTGATCTTGCCTTGTCTGAAAATTGCAGACGGATCATTAAGAGACTAGCCCTGCCAAGGACCATGAAATGGTCTTCTGTTTGTGTGTGCGTGGGGGAGCACACATGCATCCACATTTGGAGTGGTTTTTAAATGAACAGAATCCCCGACAAATCACTTAATAAGTTTTTAAGAAGTGCTTCCCAGCACTCCCACTATTTGCTCAAACATTGCACACGGAGGGATTCTTATTGTAATTTTACTGTGGTTAATCATAGCCCTGTTTTTTTATAAACACATTACAAAACATAACTCAACTTAGCTGAAGGGAGGCTGGCCCCAAACTCTACTACTGGGACTTATGGTACGGCAGGCAGGTACAGATGAGCAGAGCTGAGGGACGGGAAAGGAGGAGGAATGGGTGCCCAATAATCCGATCCCCAACAATGGTGCTGGGAAAGGAGGTGGCTGTCTGCTGCCCAACTGGAGACTGAGGAGGAGGAAAGTGGGCATCATGGGGATGGAACCCAAAGGAAGTGCCAGGGTACCATGGGCTGTTGCAATACCCCATAAATTCAATGATCACCAGAGAGAGGAAGCACCCTGGGACCAAGCTACATATGCTCTCTCCCTGTAATTACTGTACTTAAGGAACAAATGGGGCAGCTTTAGGTCTTGATTCTAAGTGGACAGGTAGAATGCCACATCTGGAGTCAAAAAGCATCATTTTCCTGAGTTCAAATCTATTCTCTAGCTTTGTGACCCTCTGCATTTCACTTAGCCCTGTTTACCTGTTTCCCCATCTATAAAATGAGCTGGAGAAGGAAATAGCAAACCACTCTCATATATTCACCAAGAAAACCCCAAATGGGGTCATGGAGAGTAGGGCATGATGAACAACAACAAAACCTCCACCTCCATCCCCTGCCCCAGATAAAACCTTTAGTTTCACAGGGCAGTCTCATAAGAAAATCCAAATCTCTTCGAACAAAGCTGCTGTGTAGTTCAAGGTCTCTATTCACAATCGCTTTCCATGGGTTAATAAAAGACCTTTTTCAAAAAGCTGGTGTGGTTCCAGAAAATCATTTTATTCCTTAAAACTAAAATCTCTCCCCATCCCACTTACTTCCCTACTGCCTCCAAATAGTGAGGAGGCGAGAAAAGGGAGAGGGACAAAGTTATAAGAGGCATTAAATGTAACGGTCCCCGAGCGGGCCCTTCAGAGAAACCCAAGTTGAAAACGCAGGAAATCTGCCTAACCCTCTACCTCTCCCCACTCCGCCTGCCCTGTAGCCACAGATGTTACTAATTCAGTGGGAGAGCAATTCCCAGCTCCCAGAACAGAATCTGAGTGAGAAAAATCGGAAAAGTCATTGGTTGCTATTAGCTACGCATTCTAAAGTACAAAGGAGTGTGGGTAGCCAGGAATCTGCGGCCTGGATTAGGAAGACCCTGGCTATTAAAAAGCAATGACAAGAGCATCTCAGTGGCCCAAAGAAGGTCAAGATGGGAGGTGAGAAGTAGACGCTGGCCCCACCACCCAGAGACTCCCAGAACTGGCCAGCATTTCTGCTAGAGATCAGGTCTGCCTTCCTCCCTGACCCATACACTCTTAACCACATAGGAGGATGGAGGATTTTTTTTTCATTTTTAGCTTGCTGAATAGTCAGTCAGAGAATCATAGATTTAAAGCTAGCAGGACATTTAATTCAAACCACTCATTTTCTAGCCTCAGACACTTACTAGCTGTGTAACTCTGGGCAAATCGCTTAAACTCTGTCTGACTCAATTTCCTCAACTATAAAATGAGAATAATAACAACACCTCCCTGGAAAGACTGTGTGAGGATCTAATGAGGCAATAATTGTAAAGCACTTAGCACAGTGCCTGGCATCTAATAGGTACATAAAGGCTTATTTCTTTGCTTTCTCCTTTTTGTTGTTGTTGCTTAGTTGGGGGTTTCTTGGCAAAGATGTTGAAAAAGTTAAACATTTCCTCTCTACAGATAAGGAAACTGAGACAAACAGGATTAAATTACTCGTCTCAGGTCACACAGCTAATAAATGTCAGAGGCCAGATCTAGACTCAGGAAGAAAGTCTTCTCCAGCACTTTATCCACTGCAGGGCCATCTACCTGCCTTCCTTTCCCCTTCTTTGCCTCCCCACCCACCTTCAAATTACTCTTTTTCTATATGGAGAAACTCAGCAAAGTGAAATGGCTAGTCTAAAATCACATAGATATTTCATGGGAGACTCAAGGGGTCAAAGCTCCTCCTGTTCCAAAGCTGGACCTCTGTCCCTTTCACCAAAGCATCATGGTACCTTGACATGGTGAGAGTAGTCTAGGAGAGACAGCAAATAAATACTGGTTGTGATGCCAGAAGATGAGAGCTCAGATTCTGACTTAACAATTGATTGCTAGCAAGTCACAACCTCTCTGAGACTCAGGTTACTCATTTATAAAATGAGGATACTAATAATGATATTCAATTGGACTAGAAACTCAACTTGAAAATACATCAAGAGTATTTGAATCCTCGTTCTGCAAGTTTTTATCTCTGACCTTGACCCAGCCTCACTGAGACTCAGTTCCTTTATACATAAAATATTAAAATGGCACAACATAGACTAGATAAATGTCAAATACTATTTTATCTCTCATTTTGTAATTATCAAGCACTGTCTTCTATTTTAAGTTTTTATCTTTTTATGTTTTATTGCTAATATTTACTTTTTGTGTGCAAGAATTCTATTCTGTTTATTACTACGCCTCTGTCACTGTCCAGAACAGTGCTTTCCATTGAGGTCAGCTTGCATTAAATGCCCATTGATTGAGTAATTGAAGATTGCTTTTTAACATTTTTCCCATTGATCCATCTGCCAACTCCATTATGCTCTTGCCTCTTCAATTTCTCTTCATCTCTATCTCTTCTGTGCTTTGAATTAAAATCCATGATTCTTCTGAAGAGTTCAGGAAATTCCACCATTGTGATTTCACAGCATTTCTCTAGAGTCAGAAGAAATAGATCCTTTTATCTTATGAATAAACCACTTTATATTGGATATGGTCATTCACAAAGCATCACCTGTCAGCTCAGTCTAGAAGAGTCCATTCATAACTTACTGTCAGGCACATCATGATTGGTTTTAAATATGAATTTATCAGTGCTACTACTTATTTACATTTGTTCCTAACAAATGGGCAATCAAGAACTTTGAGAACCACTATTTTATTTTTTATTGTTTTAGTTTTGTTTCAGTTGACTCTCTAGGGTTTTCTAAGTAAATCATCAGGATTGGATTTTTTCCCTTGGGCTTTAATCCAAATATATATTTTCAGAACCTAAAACCACCTTGACCAAAGAAGATCACTTGTCACTATCATGACTTTCTAGATTTGTTTCAAAGGCCACCTTTGCATTAAGCTAATAAAATTTACAAGTATTTGGTTAATTGAGGTAAAGGAAGATTTATGGATTTCAAGCCTCAGAGAAGCTAGCTAAGTACAGAAGTGGTGCTAGTGAAGGGGAAATGAAAATTTCAACAAGAAAACATTATAAGAATTGGTATTTCCATAGCACTGGAAGGTATGTAAAGTCCTTTAAATGTATTTGGTCATTGCACAATAATACTAAATGAAATCTGTTTTACAAGTGATAAAACCAAGGCCCAAAAGGATTGTTACCTTCTCATAATCAAATAGCTAGTATCTGTCAGAGGAAAGATTCAAATACAAAAGAAAACTGACTACTTTTCATACTTTTTTGACTAAAATCTATGTTGCCTCTGAAGGATTCTTGAAATGGGGATATTTATAAGACTTCTTTCATAAAGAATCATAAGTAATTTCCATAATTTCTATTATTTCTAGGAAGAAAATACTATAGATCGTCCGATCGGAAAGGGATCTTAAAGATCTGTAGCCTAAGAACAGGAGTACTGGTACCAAACAGAAAAAGGAACTTCAGAATCTTAGAGCATAGAATTTTAAACCCAGAAGGAATGTAGAGCATAGAATTTTAGAACCAGAAACATTCTAGAATCAAAGATTATTAAAACTATAAAGGACTTTAGAATTCAAAGTTAAAACAAAGATATTAGCAATAGAAAAGAAATTAGAACACATAGTGGAAGAA
>JAJPUD010002461.1:69403-119868 GCA_023553655.1 Myrmecobius fasciatus | reverse complement strand
CCAATATGTTGATTAGAGTTCCTAAGTCTTTCATACTGTTGACTTTTCCAGTGTTATTATTACCATGTTATGCTCCTGGTTATGCTCATTTCACTATGCATCAGTTGATTCACATCTTTCCAGGTTATCTGAAACATTCCTCTTCTTCATTAATTGTGGAACAATAATATTCCATCACAGTCACGTGTCATAATTTGGTCAGCCACTTTTCAATGAATGGTGTTCCCATTAGTTTCCAGTTTATTACAACAGCAACAACAACAAAAGAATTCATAAATATATTGATTACAAATAAGTTCTTATTCTCTTCTTTTATCCCTTTGGGATATAGACCTAATGTGGAATCACTGAGCCAAAGAATCCATATAATTTAGTAAATTTTCAGGACTGTTTTCAAATTGTTTTCCAGAATATTTGTACCAATTCTAACAATTTATTAACATACCCTGGAAGGAAATTTAGGCTATTAAATATTAGAGCCAGAAAAAAAAAATTAGAACTAGAATGTTGTAACAATCTACAGAATGTCAAAGCTCAAAGGTACCTTAGAATGTAAAATGTTTTTGGGAGACAAAAGGTAAGGACAATAGAAGAGACAGATTAACAAAATAAATTTTAATGAAAGGGGGGGATAGCCTAAAATAGTAGAAGCTAGAGTTATCATAATAAGAAGTAAATATTAGAACCAAGGACATCAGAACTTGAGTGTTAGAGTCGGATGGCAATTTAGAATGTTAAATCCAGCAGGAACCTTGGAACACAAAATGTTTGAATCTAAGACATAATCTGTTCAAGATGGAAGAGATATTGTAGGTTTAAAAAAAATAGATAAAGAAACAGAATCATAGTGCAAAGTATATTACATATCATTTTGTTCCACTCCCTGACTGTTTTTTTCCTGTCTTCAATGAGATCCTTGAATCCCAAAGTCACTTGTCAAAAGAGATTCACAAATGTGTGATGTGCAATAAGACTTAAATCCAGAGGTCATGTTTCCATTGGACTCCAGAAATGACAACTCTGCCATTAAGTAGCAAAGTGACTTTGGGGAAGTCACTTCCAAAATGGGGGTGGCAAGAAGGGGGTGGTAGGTGATTGCTTTGACATAGAAAATCTTTTGCTATCCATCAAATGCTCCAAGTGGTTCCCAGGACCCCAGCTTTTAGCAAAGGAAAAAAAAGCCTTAGGGAACATGGGATCATCTTTATACTTCTTTGCTGCCCAGTCCCTTTTTATAGAGCTCTTTTCACTAAACATCTGAGCCTCTGTTTAATTTCAGAGACTGTTTAATTTCCCTGCCTCATTATCTGGCCTTGGCTATTGAAGGGGGCGTGGGATGCTGCTGGTCCTAGAAGCAGATGGGAGATCCCTGGTTTCCAGAGGGAGGGCCAGAGCCTCTGTTCTCTGTCACAGCCACATCCCGAGGCTTCTGGATTTCATCAGTCCCAGTTTCCTTACAAATGTGCACGTCATTACTGCCTCAGACTACGGCTCCCTCAGCAGCCCAGGGAGCGCTGATGAGAATAAAGGATGGAGCCCCTGGCAGTGGATTTATAACTAGCTGGGACAGTCTAAAGGTGTAGGATGCACAGAAAAAAGAAAGTTGAGGAAAGAAAAATAACTCAGGTGATGACAGAAAGAAAGGAGGAATGAAAAGACATTTTGTGTCAGAGATTTGTTTATTGAGTACAGACCTGAGATTTCCTCAAGGTAAAGAAATCCTTACAGTGGGACCCAGTAAGTGTCTGAATCGAGATTTGAACCAGCATCTTCTTGGCTTTAAGATATTCATTCTAATTCTGATTCCATGTACCTTTCAAGCTAACTTCTAGAAATCAGCAAAGACCATTGAATCTGGTAAACATCTTCATTAAATACTCACTGAAAGAGTTACTTAGTTATAAGTTCCAACCATTGATTTGTCACTCTCTAACTGTGCACCCTTGGTAAAACCACAGCATTAAGATTTTGGAAAGGCTTGAGACAGTCAAACAAAAGGAACTTCTTAAGTGCTTACTGTGTACCTGGCAATCTGCTGAGGGATGGGGGAAAGAAAAACCAACCAATGAACCAAAAATAAAAACATCAACAATCCCAGGTATAGGAAATTTATGTTGTTTTTTTTTTGGGGGGGGTTCCACATGTACAACCATGTTAAACATATTTCCATATCATTCATATTGTGAAAGAAGACTCAGAATAAAAAGGGAGAACCGGAAGAAAGAAGCAAAAGAAAGTAAAAATCATCTGTTTTGATCTGCATTCAGACTCCATAGTTTTTTTTTTTCTCTGAATGTGGTATTTTCCAACATGAACCCTTGGAACTGTCATGGATTATTGTATTGCTGAGAAGAGCTAAGTCTATTATAGTTCATCATCAGTGTTGCTCTTGCTGTATACAGTGTTCTCCTGGTTCTGCTCACTTGGTTTAGCATCAATTAATATAGGTCTTTCCAGGTTTTTCTGAAATCTACCTGCTGATCACTTCTTATGGAACAATCGTATTCCATTACATTTATATATCATAATTTATTCAGCCATTGCTCAATAAATGGGCATCCCCTCAATTTCTATTTCCTGCTATCAATGAAATAGTTGCTGTAAATATCTGTGTACATATGAGTGCTTTTCCCTTTTTATGATATCTTTGGGACACAGACCTAGTACTGGTATTGCTGGATCAAAGAGTATGTACTGTTTTACGGCCCCTTTGGGTAAAGTTCCAAATTCCTCTCCAGAATGGTTAGATCAGTTCACAACTCCACCAACAATACATTAGCAAGGAAGCTTACATTCTAATGACAGATGTATCTTCAAGTCTCAGCTTTTCTAATTCCTAATTATATGACTTTGGTCAAGTCACTTTACCTCCGGGGCCTCAGTTTTCTTATCTGAGGTAATCAGATTGAGTGTCCTATTAAACTTCTTTGAAGATCTAAATTCCTATTAGCTTTCTGTGCCTTATTTTACCCTTATGTAAGATGAGAATACTTGTCCTATCAACTTCTTATGACTAAAAAAAGGATCTGATGGACTGAGGTCAACTTTATAAGCATAAATCCTTCAAGGACACTATGCAAGTATTTACTAGTATTGTTATTAAAGAAGCAATAATTCTCCATTTCTCATATATGCCCAAAACTGATCATCAGCTGATCACCCCACCATGACCCCTTTACTTCATCTACTTTGAAATGAAGTTTCTAAGAGTAGAAAACTTTGTTAGTATGCCCACTTCCTACCTCCTATACATGGTCTGCATCTCAGTAATTAAAAAAATGAGCAGTAAAAATATTGATTAAAATATAGTAGAATACAAAACCCATAGTCAGAAAGTCAAATCTGCCTTCACTAGCTGTGTGAACATGGGCAAGTCATGTTATCCTGTTTGCCTCTGTTCTTCATCTATAAAATGAATTGAAGAAAGAAATGATAAATCACCCCAGTATCTCTGCCAAGAAAACCTTAAGTGGGATCAGAAAGAATCAGGCAATGATCGAAAAATGTTAGAAATAGAAATATAAAGTTCCTAAGTTTGATTTCGGAGCAGAAAAGTTTTCCCCTCCTATGGTGAGCAGGAGTTCAATGGATGTGAAATGTTAATTCTGTTATCAGATGTGGGGATGCATTGATTGGCTTTGCTTTATGTTTTTTCCCTCCTTTGTGACAAGGGATGACTTAGGACTTGAAGAAAGGAGAATATCAATCACTAAATCAATATTGATTAAGTGCCTAGTCTATGTCAGACATTGTGTTAAGCTCTGAGGATACAAAAAGAAAGATACAAGGTAGTCTCTGCCTTCAAGGAGCTCACAATCTAATGGAGTTTATCCATAAATAACCATGATATAGTAACAGAATGTCATTAATACAATTTTTTTAAAATAAAAGAAACTTTACAATCTAGAAAGATAATGGTATCAGTACCTACATCTTTTGATTTTGTTGTTTTACTCGGAGAGTTTGTCATTTCTGCAAAGAATCGTGGGTAGATTAGTGTTTATGACCCTGAAGAACTATGAGAAATTGCCTTTTTAAATGGAAATGTTGTTGTTTCAAGGAAAAACAATGGACAGCTCAATCTGCCTTAACCACATCCTATTAATATATTGCTTGTTTTTGGAATGTCCCAAATGAACCCCAATCTATTTTAATTCCTTTGTCTGCTATACTTGTATTACCCTCATTTGTCTTCCAATATTTTGCCATTACCATCTATCCTTTTGTTTTTCTAAACCACAATGAATGACAATAAAATGAGTGGTACTAATTCAATTAGGAGAAAAACTTGGCTATGACATGAATTAGCTTATAGTTTAAGTTTTTTTCTTCACAGCTTCTAAATCAAGACATTCCTTGACTTTAAAAAATGGCAAAAAAATGGAGTTAATTTTCCCCCAAAGAGAATGGTGATCCAAGATTCCATTGTTCTGTGCCCTGGCCAGTATTGTTCAGTTAGGGGAGCACATTTGAAGAGGCACATTGAAATATTGCCATATATCCAACAGAGGGGAAGCAGCCTAGTAGAGTTCTTGAGATGCTACCATAAAAGACATGGAAGTAACTGGGGATGTTCAATCTTGAAAAGAAAAGGAAGAACATGGATTCTGTCTTTAAGCATTAGAGGATATCAAATGAAAAGTGTCAGACTGAATTTTATGTGTTCCCAGGGAGTGGAACCAAAGGCATGAGGTAGAAGCTTCCAAGAAGCAGCTGAAGTTCCTGGAGGGCTTTGATACGTTCCTCAATTGCTCATTGCTGAGAAGAACTTATTCACAATTAGACCTGCCCAGGAATAGAATGGGCAGTCTCCAGAGTCACTAAAGGGAAACCAACAGCAAAGTTTTGGTTTAGCTGTTACACAGGGGAGAGACTTAATTAAGAGATTCTCTGAGGAGCTTGAACAATTGCTTATGTTACCTAAACTATATACATACATACACACACACATATATATATCTATATCATCTGTATATCATATATATATATATATATACACATATGATATCCCAAAAATCATAGTGCAGCTTTAAGCTATGAAAATTTAAACAGTGAGCTACTAAAATTGCTTTAAGCTATTAGAGCTGCACTAGAATTGTTGGGACATTCTACATAATACTTTACTGTTCCCACTCCCTATTCCCCAATTACCCTGCGAAATAGGTAGTGTATTTTTATCTTCATTTAACAGATGTGAAAACAGATCTTTGAACCTCACCATTTGCCAGACCTATTCTTTTAGTGCTTGAATTAAGGTTCCAAGATACATATTCCTAAATCCAAAAATAGTGTTCTTGCCATTAACTGAAAGGAGTTCAGGTGCTCTTAAGATCTAAGTGACTGCTGTCATTTACTTACTTGAGTTTCTGAGTCACCTTTCATCTATGAATCTATGATCTTATCACATTCAGAGTAATTGTGTTAAGTCTAGAATATTGTTATCTTGGTTTCGATAGTTAAAAGTATCAGGGTAACAGTAATGGCAGAAATAATAACATGCAGCATTTTGAAAGAGGTAACTAGGTTACTCAATGGATTGAGCACTGGATCTGGATTCAAGAAGATCTGAGTTCAAATTCTGACTCAGACACTTACTAGTTGTGTGACCCTGGCAACTATTTAATCTCTATTTGCCTGAGTTTTACAGAAAAGGAAACTTAGCTTCTAAGATGTTAAGTTCCTTGAAGAAGGTTATACAGGTAATAAATATAAATCATTTGAGTCTAGCATTTCATTTACTGCTCTGGACCATAATCTCTGACTTCTTGATAGAAGGGAGCAAAGTGGTGTTCTCATATATCCTGGACATTACTTTTCTTGTGGTAGACCCTTCTTTTCATGTCAAAATGGTTTTTGGAGCAGAAGTGACACTTTAGACTTTAAGATAAAGGAAGTAGAAAAGTTCTAGCTAGACCAGAACTTTTTAAACTTTTTATACTCGTATCCCCTTTTTGCCTGAGAAATTTTTACTTGACCCTGGCTATATAGGTATGTATAGGTGTGCAGATCGAACATTTACTGATAATAAATCATAAAGAAATTTATTTGAAAACAACTCATATATATGTAATTTTACTCTGTTGTTAAAGACAAAACTAAATTTGCATACTAATGAGATGGAGGGCCTTCCTTATTTTTACATAAAGAACAAAATCTTGGTGGGATATTTGATACTGCAGGTTACAGAACATTCAGGAACCTTTTACTGTTGCCAAATTTTTCATGACCCCACATTCAGTTACACTATCCCAGATGGGATCACAATTCACATTTTAAGAAACTTTGAGTTAGATTGTGGGATACATCCTAGATTTAGTAAGAATACATTTAAAAGGAGTTAGGGGAGAATACATCGAATCTACTGGACTACAATGCTATGGATGATGTCAGTTCTAAAGGATTGGGCTAATCTATGGCACAAAATTCTGAAGCTACAAGAAGGAAGGAGTCTTATAATCAATAAACCAGGGAACAATGTGAACCGTGGGATAGAGATCATATGAGATAGAGAACAAGCATTGCCATCAGGATTATTTAAATTCAAGTCTTACCTTGGATATCTACTGCTGTGTTATACTAACTAAGCCATTTATCCTCTCAGAGAGTCAGACAATATTTAAGAACTATGACTTTCCAGATAGTTGATGTTCAGCATTGGGAGGAGGAGTTTATTCACCTAGGAATTCTCTACATTAAGAAATTATAGATCCTGATAAAAAATCAATCAACAAAGACCAAGTCTGCTTGTTGACAGGAAACTCATAAACCAATTTGTGTATCAAAAAGCTATATATTTATAGAAGATGAATGAAAGAGCGAGACTGGAAAGAAAAGGGCAAAAACTTGGCATATTCATGGAAAATAAATGCTATATGCGCAAAAGTGTATAAGTTGAAGCTAGTGATGAAAAACAAAGCCAACAAAAAGTAGGGAAATAGAGATTCCATTGAAGAGGTTAAGATCCCTGCCCTGAGTCATGCAATTTTTTTAAAAAAATTTTTTTCTTTGATTTTATCCAAGAACTACTTAGTTTTTGTCACTGTGTTCCCTAGTCTTGAACATTATATACACTTAATATGTGCTTGTTTATCATTGGACTGAAAAGTGTCCTAAAATATTGATAATAAATGATAATAAATATTTGATACTCAAGATAATTAAGATAGTAAATGAGTAATGAATTGCTTTTGATGAGTTCACAAGACCCAGATGAACTTACTGAGCAAACTGGGAGAATGAGCACATACAGTGCTACTGTCAATGATCTGTGAAAGAGCATGTAGAATGGAATGGAACCCAAAAGACAAGAAAAAAGGAAATGTTCTAATTTTCAAAAAAAGAAAAAAAAAAGACTTCATACTCTAGATCACTGAAATTGACTTCTACTCCTTACAAAACTCTAGAGTGTAGCACTAAAATGATTATTAGTAGATATATGAAAAGTACTAGGGCATAATGCATAGGCAAATCATCCTAAAGTTGGGACATTGTGCTCAAGTTCCATGTCTGACATATTAACAGGGTGACCATGGACAAGCACAAAACTTCTCAGTGTTCTAGGCAACTCTTTCAGATTCAACTTCCTTATTTTACAGATGAAAAAACTGAAACACAAAGAAATTAAAGTGATTTGCCCAAAGGCACTATTTTCCCCTTCTGCACCCTGCATGCCCCCTGAGGAGGGCTAAATGTAGTCAATGTGCTAACTTGTCTTCATGGAGGGACTTTTCTTATCCAGTCATTCCCTAGCCTAATCATAGATCTAATAGATGGGATTGCTCTTCTAGTGACAGTAAAGGGAGAGTCAGTGGCAAAGAATCAGGGTAACTTTATCCAAGCGATCATGGCTATCTAATCCAACTTCCCTTTTTGAAAAGATTATTGATCTGGGAAATTGGGGAATATTACACATGAAGTTTGTCCAAATTTCAGAAAATATTTAACAATATTGATCATGATTTTTATGGAAAAATGGATAGAGGTGAGATAAAAAATATTACAGTAAATGTGATATTCAGAAGTCATTGAATGACTGGACACAAAGAGAGTCACCAATGGTAAAATGTCAAGCTGTAATGATACTTGTGGCACAAACCAGGAATCTGTGCCTTGACTCCTGTGCTTTATGACATCAATGAATTGGTAAAGATGGCAATGGCATCCTTATCATATGGACACTACAAATATAGCCATGCTCTAGATGCAAAGGTAGAATTCCAGAAGGATTTGCCAGGGGGGACCACTTTTCCTGATCTTGCAACAGGAGAAAATAGACCATCTTTCAAGCTGGTTCCTGAAAGTAAGTTCCCAAGTACAGTAGGGGAGTGCTGTATTATTTTGAAGTGAATGGTTAGTAGACTGCAAGCTCAGCAGAAATCAGCTGTAGGTTTTGACAGCTGAGAAAGCAAATACAATCTCAGGCAATATTACAAGAGACACACAGTCCCGAAATAAGAAGGTGGTAATCCCATTATACTCTTCCCTCATCAGTCCACATCTGGATTTTGGTGTTCGGTTCTGGGGACTACATTGTAGGAAGGAAATTGAAAAGCTTGGGAATATGCTAGGGAGTGCATCAAGTTGATAAAGACCCTAGGGAGCATTACATTTTAAGGAGCAAATGAAGGAATGAGGGGATAGATTTTTGCCTGGAGAAGAAGAGATTTAGTGAGGATATGATAGATGTCTTTGGTTATTTATAGGACTGGAACATAGAAGCAGAATTAGCCCTCTTCAGCTTGGCCCAGAAGGCAAAAAAAAGAGTAATAGGTAGCAGTTGTGAAGAGGCAAGTTTAGGCTAGATAGACAAACAAACTTGCTAACAATTAGCATTAGATCATAGATGAAGAACTGAACGAGATCTTAGAAGCCCCCAAATCCAACTTCCTTATTTTACAGAGGAGGAAACTGAAACACAAAGAAATTCAAGTGATTTGCCCAAAGGCACCATTTCCCCCCTCTGCACACTGCATGCCCCCTGAGGAGGGCTAAATGTTGACTTTATCTATGAGTGTTTCCACATGTCTCTGAATCCTGGAAGCTCCATCTCCATCCTCTGCTACAACAATCACAGCTCTGTGTCACTTATTCACAACTTAGAGATTGTCAAAGCCTATCATTTCTAACAACAAGTCTGCATTTAACTTTGCTTGAATTTAAGGAATTTGTAGATAGGAGCCTTAACCAAGCTGTCACCATCATGCCTCATCACCCTCAAGCAAATGGTCAGGCTGAAAGATGAAGCAGACTACAAAGGATGCCCTTTAGCAGATTGTTGGTCACTGGCCAACAAGACTTGCCAAGTTTCTCATCACTCATCATGTCACTCTATCTAAAAGACTATAAACTCTATGACATACTCCTTCATACGAACACCATTTCTTATCTATCTTTGTTTCCACTATTTTGCCTGGGATGGTGCTTTATACTGGATAAACCCTGGTTAAATCAAATAAAAGCATGTTAGTCCTGATGAAGAACTACTGAGATGATGTCTTAAGATTTAAAATTATTTTCTTCATCCAGACTTTTCTGAATTTTTATAAGGTAAACTTGCATTTTGATGTTCTTTCAGAAGCCTCCTTCAGTATTATTCTTCTTTCTTTCCTTGTTTCCTCTTTTCTTCTTTCCTTCATTTTCTTCCTCCTTCCCTCCTTCCATTTGTTCTTTCTTTTTCACTCCCATCCTTCCTTCCTTCCTTTCTTCTCTCTTTCTCCTCCTTCCTTCTTCTCTGGTTTTTTTCTTTCTTTCCTTTCCTCTTTCTTTCTTCTCATTCTTCTTTTCTATTTTCTCCTTTCACACCTCTTTTCCTTAATTTCTCAGTTCCTTGATTTTTCTTTCCTTTTGAAAGTTTCCATTAGTAAAATTAAGTCATAGGGATTATCTGCTCAACAAGAGTGCAAATGGGTCACTTCTGGTAGCATCATGTTGATCACTTGTGAAGAAATTCTTCTTAGGGTTATTTGACAATGACAGGGTGAGTTAAAACATCTTTCTAGAACAATTTGACATAGATGTTTCAGGTTTTCTTGCTTAAAAACTTCCCCGAACCACAAAATGAAGGAAAAAATAATTTTCCTTTGTTTAGTTTACAGCTGAAGTGGAAATCATCTATTTTTGATACAAATTTTATTGATATCTTTTGTTTTTATGTCATCTATATTTCCTAATGATTTGTTCCACTCTTCTCCTAATCTTCCTCCCAGAATGGCATAAATTATAGCAAAAAATTAAAAAAGAAAAAATAAAGCAAGAATCGATATGAATTAACCAACTCACAACCTCTGCAAAGAAAGGAGAGAACTGCTTTTTCCTGTCTCTGATTTAGGGCTCAATTTAGTCATTATTATATCACAGCAGTTTCTTTTCACCTATTGTTGTTATTGTATATGTTTTTTTTTTTTTTTTAGTTTTCATTGTTTCTAATAGCACCACAATATTCAATTAGTTTCAAGTACTGCTTCTTTTTTTAGCCATTCCTCAATTTACACATATCTACTTTGATTACAATTCCCTGCTACTACAAAAAATTCTTGGCCATATTTTGGCCTCTGTGTCTCTTTGTCTCTGACTCTGTCTCTCTGTCTTTCTGTCTCTATGTGTCTTTCTCTCTGTCTGTCTCTTTTTCTTAGTCTCTCTTTATCTCTGTTTCTCCGTCTCTCTCTCTTGCTCTCTGTGTGTCTGTCTCTGTCTGTCTATCTCTGTGTCTCTCTGTCCTCTCTTTGTATCTCTCTGTGTGTCTCTGTCTGTCTCTATCTTATATATAAAGTATATATATATATATGTGTGTGTGTGTGTGTGTGTGTATACACATATATTTAATCTATTCATATATCTAAAGTCTTAATACATATCTCTAAATATTTTTGTAGAGATCTTGAAATCTATATATTTCTATCTTTATCAATATTTCTCTATCATCTCTTTTTTGAAGTATTGTCTTCCTTGGGGGATATGTTTCAACAGTGGTTAATAGATGCTTTGGGAGCTGAGAGACAAATTGAGGAGAAACCATGTGCCAGGAAATGCAGCTTCAAGACTCTCCCAGAACACTGACCCTTGGATCTCTGCCCAACAGCTACATCTAAAGACAACTTCATGGAAAAGATCATTTTCAGTAATCTGCATCTATGAGTTTACACTTTTTCCTAAATGAGCTCTCTAAGTCTGATCCTCCTCTCCTTGAGGATCTCACGTGTGCAGGAGAGAATGTATCCTGGACTTTGATGATACTTGCTTAACAAATGCTACATTAGCAAATACACCCTTTTAAAAACTGTCTGGTTGCTTGATAATCAATGCTAGTGGGGACTCTTGATTGACAATACTAGAATTATGTTAAAATTAATTAAATTAGTATTAGAACTCTGAATTGAGCAGTTATTAACTCTTCTGGGGACCTGAACTACCAATGTGATTGGGAGATGGGGAAGTATTCCCAGAGGACATACTAGACACAAGGAAAGTGACATTTTAAGAAGGAGGTGGCTTATTAATGGGCACCCAACTAAAAAGTACCTACCTAAAAAGGTAGTAGTATTTGATTCCAGGTCTAACTAATATTCATTTGATTTTGGAGATCAATGCAAGCTAGAATACTCTGAAAAGATTCATGGGAAATGTGGTCTGAAATGGAATCTTAAAGGGTGGATAGGATTTGGAGAGATGGAATGGGGGAAGGATATTCTAGGCATAGGAATGGCATGATCAAGAGGGATCTAATAGATGGGATTGCTTTCCTGGTGAGTATACAGTAAAGGGAGAGTCACTGGCAAAGAATCAATGTAACTTTATCCAAGAGATCATGGCTACCTAATCCAACTTCCCTTTTTTGAAAAGATTATTGATCTGGGAAATCGGGGAATATTACACATGGAGTTTGTCCAGATTTCAGAAAATATTTAATAATATTGATCATGATTTTTATGGAAAAAAATGGAGAGAGACAACATAAAAATATTAGAGTAAATATAATATTCAGAAGTGGTTGATTCCAGATCCAACTAATGTTCATTTGATTTTGGGGATCAATGCAAGCTGGAATACTCTGAAAAGATTCATGGGAAATGTGGTCTGAAATGGAATCTTAAAGGGTGAATAGGATTTGGAGAGATGGAATGGGAGAAGGATATTCTAGGCACAGAAATGTCATGACCAAGAGTGAAAACATGGGAACTCACAAAATGTGTCTGGGTGGCAGAATGGGAATCAGATTACTTCTGAGGAACACTAGTAACACAAAGTCTTCACAAATTTTCATGAAACACCTTAAACTTTACAAAATGCTTTACCTACATGATCTCTTGGATTCTCACAACATCCCATGAAGGAGGACTAATAGACATTAATATTGAAAGGTCAGGATAGGATAAAAGGAAGAATAAGAAATGGACTTGGAAACTGAGGACCTGAGTTAAAATCTCAGTTGTTTGATTTTTACTATCTGAATGCTCTTGTATGAATAATTTCTCCTCGCTGGGCCACACTTTCTTCAAACTCATGAAGGATCTACCTTTAGAGGTATCTTACAGTTTTAAATCTATGATTCTAATTCTACAAATGCTCCAGGTAAGGCTCAGAAAGTTTCAAAGGCTTATCCATGGTCACATGTATAATAAGGGTGTGATAGAATTTGATTGTGATTTTTCTAAGTCAAAATGCTTAGCATTCTCTGTAAAGTTACATTAATTCATAAGGCTGGTTTCAGAGATTAAGGATGGGAAGTATTCATTTAAAAGTCAAACAAAGAAGCTATAACTTCATCTTATAAGTAATAGGGAATCACTGAAAATTATAGGGCAAGAGTTACTTGAGTTTTTTGGAAAATTCATCTAAAAGCAGGATGCATGATAGAGTGAATAATAAAGAGCCAAGAGATATGAAAGGTGAGTCATTTTCCAGTGCTAACTTTTTTATGTTTGATTATGTCATTGTGTCTGTCTAACTAGAATGTCCTCCCTCCTTTTTAGTTCCCCAGTGCTCACCCATCTTTTACTTGAGAGTGATAGCCTTGAACAACAGGTAGAACAGGTCCATCATTATGGTCTTACCAAAGATTTGCTCTGTAGCCAGATTGACACTAATACTAAAGTCTGATTAAGGGATTTACTTCACCCAAATAAATGGAGGTTATGACTCAGTAATCAACTGAACGGTTAAATAAAATCCTATATTTCATAAGCTTAGCCTAGACTGACAATCTATCAACTTGGAGTGGACCCTGGCTGCATCACCGTACAATGTCTAAGGTCCTCTTCTTCACATGCTGTATTTTAACCCTCTCTTCTCAAATATCCTTTGCTTGAGAAGCCCTACTTTGGGTGCTGGTATAATTCAATGAGTGCCTACTAAATGCCAGGAACTAAGGATCTAAAGACTGAAGACAGATCCCTGACTTCAAGGAATTTACATTCTACTGACTAGAAGAAACACGGGCACAGAAAAATCATCATGAACTAGATCTAGAGCATAAACAAGGAAATTTGGGTGAAGGGAAAGCACTAACAACTGGATAGACCAACAGAATCTGCTTTAAAAGATCTTAGACTGAGGTGAGGAGGGAGAGCATTGCAGTCATAGGGAACAGCTTATGCAAAATCAGAGGCAGGAGAATAGGGAAATGACAAGACCAGGTGAAGTGAATCACAGATTGTGTGAAGGTCTTTAAAAGAGTGTTTATCCTCAAAGCATGAGTGAGCAAATGGACATCATTTACTATCTGCAAAAAGCAGTTCTTAGCAGGGTCATGAGAATGAAGAGAACTAAATACCCTCATTTTTACCATCAAAAACTACCCTTTTTGCTTAAAAAATGCCTATATGGAAAAAAAGAGAAAAGTGGGAGTTGTGGGAAATCAAAATGGATACAAGTAAATTTAGTGTTTAGAGAGGGATACTTGATCCCCCATTACCTCTACAATATCCCTTTTTCTTTGTGACAGATTGCAAAGCGCTTTAAAAGCTGCTTAAATATGATTTCCCTCTGGGGTGAGGGCAGGAAGCCAGCAGCATTGTCAGTGGCCAAAGGCAACAGGGCCAATGATTCTTCACATTTAGTGCCCTATGGGATTCCCATGGCCCACGCCGAGCAGACACATGTCCCAGTTGATTGTATCCATGTTACTCTGTAATGGGAAAACGGTCTCCTTGCAGCTCATTACTTTCTGGAAGAAACTTCATAAGGGAGGCCAGTAAGAAGATAAAAGTGAAAGGAAGGTAGGAAGAAAAAGGATGGTCAACACAAGCTGTGATGGATGGGATCCAGGCCACTTAGGAAGAAAAAATAATTTTGTTGTCTGTAAAAGACATGAGTAGACTGTATGGTATGGCCAAGGCGGGAGCTGGGTTTCGGGATAAGGAAACAGCTGTTAAGCCCATTGTTTAAAAACTATGAATAACAGCTTCAAATAGTCATGGTCTAAGGTATAGACATGTCATTGGACAAAGAAAGAAACTATAATGTGAGAAAAATAGCTACAGTGGTTAATGGTTTTAATTTGTTCCAAAACTAAAATCTTACCCAGGGTTTACGTAGAATAAAATTCATCAATTAGTTTGGTTCATTATGGAGAAGCTAATGAGGAAGACTACTTTCATTCCTCATCTACAAAAGAGATAGGGTGCCAAATGCAAAGACAAAGACAGGGAAACAAAGTGCAAAGGGGTCAGAATCTGACGTTGGAGAAGCTGGGTTCAAATCCCATTTCTGAAGCTCCTGTGCTCAGGGGAAAGTCACTTTTCTTTGCCAGACAAGGGGGTTGAGGTAGATGGCATCTGAGTTCCCCCATCCCAGCTGTAGAGATACGACCCTATGATGTCAAGTCTCCTGTCAAGATGAGCCTTAATTGAGTTAATTGATTAAATAAAGAGATTGAACTAGAGCAATCATCTAAAGATGTTTCTAACTCCAGGGCTCTGCCCTTCTAGCCAAAACAAAGACTAATGGCCTTCAATTACAAAATATGATGAGGAACACACATGCTTCTTCTGGAAGAAATATTCATTTCAAGTAGGGCTGGACTAGATTAGGCCTTTTCAGCTCTGAAATTCTGAGATTCTATGACATTCACTGAGACAGCAAGGAAACAGACAAAAGCAAGATGTGTTCAAAATAAGAATTTCTTCAAAATTATTTGCCATTAAGGAGGGATTACAAGAAGGTGTCAAAAATTATCCTTTGAAAGTTGAAAAAAGCTTAGCCCAGAGGAAAGAGAACTGAACTGGGAGTCACATTATTCACGTTATAGCTATAGGTTATAAAAAGTGCACAAATAAAACATTTACTGAGAATAAATCATAATTTCATGACCCCCCACATTCAGTTATACAAGATCACAATCCACAGGGTAAAATGTTTTACTCTATAGTGACATAAAAATCTTCTAAATCACTATTCATACAAATTAAAATAACTCTGAAGAACTATTTCACATCTATCAGATTGACTAATATGACAGAAAAGACAAATTGCAAATGCTGGAGTGGATGTGGAAAATGTGAGACACTAATGAACTTTTGGTGGAGTTGTGAACTGATCCAAACATTCTAAGGAGAAATTTGCTACTATCCTCAAAAAGCTATAAAATTGTACATGTCTTTAATCTTGTAATAATACTATATCTTAAAGAGATTTTTTTAATCAGAAATTTAGAATTTTTATTTAACTAGTTTTCATTTTAAAATAAATTATGTTTAAATATTTTCCCCAAGGCTTTTAGGTTGCAAATTATTTTTAGTATTTAGAAAATACAAATGTTCATATGTTTATAACCTTCTGATCTTGGAAAGTATAATCATTCTTTTTTAACTTCTTTTTTTAACATATGCATGGATAATTTTTCAACATTAACTCTGGCAAAACCTTGTGTTCCAATTTACCCCCTTCTCCCTACCCACTTCCCTGGACAGCAAGTAATCCAATTTATATTAAACATGGTAGAAATATATGGTAAATCCAATATATGCATACATATTTATAGCATTATATTGCTGTACAAGAAAAATTAAATCAGGAAAAAGATGATAAAGAAAATGAAATGCAAGCAAACAACAACAAAAAGAGTGAAAATGCTATTGTGAATCCCACTCAGTTCCCACTGTCTTCTCTCTGAGTGTAGATGGCTTTCTTTATAACTAAACAATATCTGAATCATCTCATTGTGGAAGAGAGCCATGTTCATCAGAATTGATCATCATATAATCTTGTTGTTGCCATGTACAACAATCTCCTGGTTCTACTCATTTCACTCAGCATCAGTTCCTGTAAGTCTCTCCAGTCCTCTCTGAAATCATCCAGCCGGTTGTTTCTTACAGAACAATAATATTCCATAACATTCATATACTGAAACTCATTCAGCCATTCCCCAATTGATGGGCATTGACTCAGTTTCCAGTTTCTTGCTTCTACAAAAAGGGCTGCCACAAACATTTTTGCACCTGAGGGTCCCTTTCCTTCATTTAAGATCCCTTTGGGATATACGCCCAGCAGAAGCACTGCTGGATCAAAGGGTATGCACAGTTTGATAACCCTTTGGCCATACTTTCAAATAGCTCTACAGAATGGTTGGATCAGTTCACAACTCCACCAACAATACATTAGTGTTCCAGTTTTCCCACATCCCCTCCATCACTTATCATTACCTTTTCCTGCAATCTTAGCCTATCTCAGAGGTCAGATGTGGTACTTCAGAGCTATTTTAATTTGCAATTCTCTAATCAATAGTGATTTAGAGCATTTTTGCATATGACTATAGATGGCTTTAATTTCATCATTTGAAAATTATCTGTTTGTATTCTTTGACCACTTATCAATTGGGAAATGGCTTCAATTCTAATTTTTAAGAAATCATTTTACTCAGTGAGCTTTTGCAACTCTTTCTCAATTGGCCAATTTTGCTTTTTAAAGCATGCTTCTCTTCATGAGCTTTTTGTAATTCCTTTTGCACCATTCTAAAATCTTTTCCTAATATTTCCTCTCTTTCTCTTACTTTATTTTCAAAATCCCTTTGGAGTTCTTTCATGACTAGAAACCAATTCTTATTTCTCTTGGAGGCTTGAATGGAGGAGCTTTGGCTTTGTTATCTTCTTTTGAATGTGTGTTTTGATTTTTCTTGTCACCATAACTTTTAATGGTCAGAAACTTTTTCTGTTGTCTGCTCATTTTCCTGGCTTATTACTTGGATTTTTACTCTTTGTTATTATAGGGTTCTGTTTTCAGGGTGGAAGGTGCATTGTGCTAAGCTGCAGGAGTTTTGTGTAGGTTTTGTTCAGAGATTCTTCTAGGGACCTGAACAAAACTGGAGCTGTTAGGAGCATTCCTGCCCCACTGTAGTTGGAAGATCTACTGTGCTAAAACAACAGAGTTTTGCTTTGCTGACAATGGGGCCATAGTTGGGGCCATGGGTTGCGTTAGTGTGACCTTTGCTGGGAATGCACACCAGACTCCCACCCCATTGCCACAGACCTTCTTTGCTGATCTTCCAAGTTCTCCCTGGTATCCCAGGCCAAGAGGTCCTGAAGCCAGCAGTACTGCCACAGAATTCGAATCAGAGGTCCCACTTCACTGACACTGAGGCCGGGGTTAGAGCTGAGGCTGTGCAGCTTATGCTGGGCACTACATACCAACTCCCATCCTTTGCTATAAACCCTCTTACTGACCTTCCAAGTCAATCCTGGGCTTTCCATGCTGAGGAGTCCTGAAACCACCAGCACTACCAGTGAATCAGAGGTCCTGCCTTGCTGACACTGGGACTTTTGTCAGGGCAGGGGCTGGGTCCAGCTCCAGGGCCAGTGTTGGTATGGCAGGCACTGAGATCACATCCTGGGCTCTCACTCTGGTTCCACAGACCTTTTTGATGACCTAAGTTGCCTTCAGCTGGAAAATGTTCTTAAGGAGTGTTCTAATGCTCTAAAATTTGTTGAAAGTCATTAATTAAGGGAATTTGGAGCAGTTTGGGATGGAGATTGGGTGAGTTCCTGCCTTTACTCTGCCATCTTGGTTCTGCCTCTGAAAACTTAAAAAAAAATCATGTCCTTTTTGTTAAATTAGCTTTCCCCCTAGTCTAAGAATATTAAAATCCTGTGAAACTTCAGTCTTGATAACTTGTCTTGCTTGATGTTAAGATGGTGCTCTGTGCATAGATAAAAAGGATCAGATAATTCTACATCTCTGTTTCTTAACATAAGTAATCAGGTCTCCCTAAGAATCATTCCCTTGGGGCAGCTAGATGGCTCAGTGGGTAGAGCACCAGCCCTGAAGTCAGGAGGACCTGAGTTCAAATTTGATCTCAGATACTTAACATTCCCTAGCTGTGTGACCCTGAGCAAGTCACTTAACCTCAATTGCCTCAGCAAAAAAGAAAAAAAAAAAAAGAATCATTCCCTCTGCCTTTTGTTTCCTGTTTGGAACAAGGCATTATGATTCCTTCCCCCAGATTTTTACCATAAAAGTGTGCAGGTAGTGGTGGGCTATGTGCCATATTTTGGAAGTGCTTTCTCTTGTTAGCATAATTGGACCCTCTGGACTCCAAACTAGCTTGTCCCTTAAAAGGGGGCAGCACCTCTCCAATGGACCATGAGATCTGGCCTAGATCTTGGAATAGAAAATGTACAATATAGCCTCCAGCCCTCAGGGGAAAATCAGGAACTGGGAGAAGGGAGAAGATAGTTTTGACTGAACTATTACACATGACCTGAATTGAAATGAAGTTTTAGAGAGATATAAGGAAGACACAGAGGGGACTTCTATTCTCTCTGGCACCCAGCCAAGCCTTGGGGCTTTCCCACCTCCTCCTCACTCTTTTACCGACATGCCATATTTCTAGATTAAACATTAGGCATAAGGATTCAGCCAGCCAAGAACTCATCCAGTATATTCCTTGGCTGTGTGAATGCAGTCATGTTGTTAAGCTTTAGAGCTGCTTCAGCATTTCTGATATTTCACAGCTTGTCTTGGAGAGTTTGCTGTGGTTGAAAAAAAAAATCATATTGTGGTCCACCTGGTGATGACTCTATCTTAAGTTAGGTAAATTTTGTGCCGGGAATCACATGTCCATAATCTGTGATTTGTTGCTGTTGTTGTTCACTCTTTATTTTCAGAGAAAACCAATCCCATTATGGAGTGATGTATTGACTTGGGGGTGATTTGGTTTTAAATGGGGCAGAGTTGAATTTTAGAGTTTTTGAAGTCCAGTGGCACAGTAAAAGTCATAATAACTGGCAATGGTCTGCAATGCAACAGATGATCTTGATATCTTTGATATCAGGCTAAACTCTAAGAGTGCCTTAGCTCCTGCTTCAGGACCATTGGAACCAATTAGTCTTATCACTTAGATCATAGTCAAAGCCATTCTACCTTCATTGGACTTCTCACTTTTCATGCCATTAATATAATCCTATAGAAATGAAATTTATTTCACTGCCATGATAGGTCACCAGATCAGAATTTTACTGAACTATTAAGAATATATGTGTGTGTAATATATATCATAGCATATATACACCTATATAATATATGCATACACACATGACATGCATATTCTTTAATGTATATAATGTCAGTGCATTATATTATATATAAACATACACACACGTATATGTTTCCATATCCATATATATATATACTTAATAAATGCACATATAGTTTCCCAAAAGTCTTAGTATAGTTTTACGCTTTCATGTATATATTTTCAATTTACTGATATCATCCTTGTTAGATTTATACATTTGCATCCATCTTGATATTCTCTGGAAATCTTGGTGCTTGCTAGTTCTTATTAAGTATTCTTCCTTTCTACATTTCTCCTTAGAACACCATGTCTATTTTACTGAGATTCTATCCACCACAATTTTCTATTGGGCAAAGGAAGTTGAATTGATCCCAATTTCCTTCTTGGAATCATGTTCATAAAAAAAAAATCCAAAAGGTTATTTTTAGAATGAATACTTCATGAGATCATCAACTCGGGGTCTAGTGAGAAAGATATCTTTGGAACAATTAAAGCATTGAACCATCTAGCATCATCTTTGAAAGCAAAGAGAACACATAAAATTTTTAAATTGTTTACTTTAAAATTATTGTCCCTTTTTTGTTCTAATGTATGAATGATAATTAACTATTTGAAAGTTGGAAAATAAGAACCAAGAATCTCCAAATGAATGAAGAGCAAATTAGATTACTGTGATTAATTGAATTGGTTTGAGGCACCTGTGTGGTAGAAATTGTGTTCTCATAATACAACCTGTGAAGGTAGAAAATGGCCATTGTAACAATTACTTTCTCTAAGATGCTTTAAGAGTTGCTAAGAGACTTCTTCTTCCAACATGAGATTTAGAAAATTTAAGTGTCCTTTCCAAAGATGGTAAAAGAGAAGGTAAAAGAGAAGGTAAAAAAGAGAATAAGCATTTATTAAGCCCTAATTCTATGTGGGGCACTATGTCAAATGTTTTGCAGATGATGCTATTATCCTCAACTTATATTTTTGGAAACCGAGGCAGATATGTAAAATGACTTGGCCAAACTCACATAGTTGGTAAAATGTCTGAGTCTGTATTTTAATAAAGTTATTCCTGAAGAACTGACCAACAGGATAGTTTTGAAAGTAACAAATTGAATTCAGTTTAGACATTATTATGATTAATAATACATTTTTATATTGTTGATAAATTATTGTTGTTGTTGCTAATAATAACTAGTATTTATATAGCATCTACTATGTGTCAAGCACTGTATTAGCTACTTTGCTTAAAGGTTAAGAGGTATGCAATAGAAAATCATGATTCATATTCAACTCTCTTTTATATTTTATGTAGCATATAAAAATTTCCATTTTTGTGATATTTGTCAAGTTCAAAAAATATTTGATAGAAAGAGGACTAACAGAAAACTAATGTCTTTTGTATTTTTCCCCTCAGGAAAGATGAAAGAGAGGAGATTTCATCTACTGCATCTCTTCCAATTAAGCACCAGTACCCTTCCTTGAAAAAGGCATCATGGTTTGTTCTTCATTTTCAAAGAGAGCCAATGACATCACAGGATGATAGGTTGGCTCATGAGGGAATTAGATTTAAATTAGACAAGAATTGCATAGTTATCGACCTCACTCTCCTTCCCAGAATTATGGAAGTCCAGTGGGTAAGACAAAAGTCAAAATGATTGGTGATGACCCAGGATGAAGTAGATAATCTTGACATTTTCAATGTTTGATCAATCTCCAAGTACTCTATGGCATTTGCTTGGTCATTGGAATAAATTGTTATCATCCATCCATTCCATTGGAGTCTTCATGTGCTTGGAGTAGACACTCCCCTAGCTTACTAATGGGTTTGCAGCCTGTCAATTAGCCTCTGCCTAATATGGCCCAAGATGGTTTATTGAAATTTGGCCTCCGCACATGGTACAACTTTTTTTAGCCACAGGTAAAAATTGAGGCCCAGATGAACAACAAAGATGGATGAGTAGCCCTAAAAAGGATTCACACAAGCCCTCTCACCACAAGTGCTAGTCTTCCTTGAACATCCATTTTTCCCCCCAAAAAAATGCATCAAACTCTAATGGAAGGAACCTTGGATACTTGATTCAGAAAATCTAGGTTTTACTTCCCTCTTTCTCTTTATTCACTATGTGATCTTGACCAAGTGACTTAATTTCTCTGAGTCTAAGTTGATATCTTCTCTGTCTTCCACATAGAGTTACTATGAAGATCAAATAATATCAAGAGCATGAGGTAATATGTAATTTTTAAATTATTATAAAAATGTAAAACACTGTTATTACTAAGAATTTTAATGATCTTTTGGAAAATACACCTTGAAGTACCAACTATTGATCAATCAACTCAATAATTGAAAAGCATTTGTTAATTTATATTAATAATATACATATATGTTATTAAGTATATGAAAAGCATATTTATTATATGTCAGGAAATGTACTTGTCATTAGAGATTCAAACAGAGCACTGCAATGTTAGTAAGTCTGGCAACTTTTCTCTTGATCATATTCCCAAGTCCAAAGGTAATTTCTCTCCTTCCTCCCCCCTTCTCTTACTTCCCCCTCTCCACATCTCTTTTTTCTTTCTCTCTCAGCAGAGTCAGCTAGATGATTGTTAGCGATACAAACCCCTTCTGTTCCATTTCATAAATATTTATTAAGTCCATAATATGTGTCAGACACTGGCCAAGGTGCTGAAGATACAAAAATAAAAGTAAACACCATGTTTTCCAGTGGTTGAATCTGCTTGTTGCATAGAGAAGAGGGCTGGAAGTCTAGAATCAGAATGTAGAAACATGCCTGAGGTTTGGTCAGAGAGCAAATGTTGGCTATAAGAGCCAGAGATTCAGTTAAAATAATAAAATTGAAGGTCCATAGAGTTGACTGGGTCAGAAACCTTAGATTTTGTAGACAGTAATCAAAGCCAGTTGGACAATGTAGCCATGAGCACAAATCAAAGGTATGAGCAAAACTGTGGGACTTTTTACTGATCAGCAATTTGCCCTGCAATGCAGATAGGACTTTTTATTGCTGATTTGAATAATTTGTCCAAAGGGGATCATAGCATCTCAAATGTAGGGAATCATCTTTACTTTCTAGTTCAACTTCTACCTGACAAAGATTCCTCTTTGCATCAACCTTTTTTGGGAGGGAAAGTTCATCCATTTCCATTCCATTTGATTTTTTGCTTCCTTAACTTTATTCACAATTTGTTCCAATTCCAAAGCCATAATCAAGGATAAGATGCTATTTCTAATTGTTTGCTATGTGACTCTGAGCCAGTTTTCTCATTTGTAAAATGGAAGCCATAATTGCCCCTTCCTCACTGAATTGTTATAAGAGTAAAGGGACATGATGTAAATAAAGTGTTCTACAAACCTTAAAGTTCTAAATAAATCTCTATTTAATCTGCCTGTCAAAATTCCCATTTTTGCAATGAGATACTGAGCAAATCCCTGACTTTACTCCTCAAAAATCCTTCATTGCAATAACAAAGGGGAAAACATTTGTTAAGATTATATTATGTTCTATATTTTTAACATGTTTAACATATATTGGATTACTTGCCATTCAGAGAAGAGGGTGGGGGAAGAGGGGAAAAACTTGGAACACAACGTTTTGCAAGGATCAATGTTGAAAAATTATCTGTGCATATGTTTTGAAATCTTTTTTGAAAATTAAAAGTTTAATAAAAAGATTATAATATATTTCGAGAACTTTGAGAGACACTGAGGGAGATGTGAAGCTTAGATAAAATGTAGTTCCTACCCTTAAAAGTAGGCGGCTGAGTACCATAGTCAATAGGGCACCTAGCCTAGAGTCAAATGTTTTTAATAGGAATGGATGTTGGATTTTATCAAATGCTTTTTCTGCATCTATTGAGATTATCATATGGTTTTTGTTAGTTTGGTTATTAATATAGTCAATTATGTTAATGGTTTTCCTAATATTGAACCATCCCTGCATTCCTGGTATAAATCCTACTTGGTCAAGGTGTATTATTCTGGGAATGATTTTCTGTAATCTCTTTGCTAATATTTTATTTAAGATTTTTGCATCAATATTCATTAAGGAGATTGGTCTATAATTTTCTTTCTCTGTTTTGGTTTTACCTGGTTTAGGTATCAGTACCATGTCTGTATCATAAAAAGAGTTTGGTAGGAGTCCTTCATTCCCTATTTTTTCAAATAGTTTATATAATATTGGAGTTAACTGTTTTTTAAATGTTTGGTAGAATTCACATGTAAATCCATCTGGTCCTGGGGATTTTTTCTTAGGGAGTTGATTAATGACTTGTTCTATTTCTTTTTCTGAAATGGGACTATTTAAGTAATTTATTTCCTCTTCTGTTAATCTGGGCAATCTATATTTTTGTAGATATTCCTCCATTTCACTTAGGTTATCAAATTTATTGGCATACAGTTGGGCAAAGTAACTCCTGATTATTGCTCTAATTTCCTCTTCATTGGTGGAAAGTTCTCCCTTTTCATTTTTGAGACTAACAATTTGATTTTCCTCTTTCCTTTTTCTAATTAAATTAACTAAATTTTGTTGCTTTTTTCATAAAACCAACTTTTAGTTTTATTTATTAATTCAATAGTTTTTTTACTTTCAATTTTACTAATCTCTCCTTTTATTTTTAGGATTTCAAGTTTGGTATTTGATTGGGGGTTTTTAATTTGTTCTTTCTCTAGCTTTTTTAGTTGCAAGCCCAATTCATTGATTTTCTCTTTTTCTATTTTATGCAAATAAGCATCTAGAGATATAAAATTTCCCCTTATTACCGCTTTGGCTGTATCCCACAAATTTTGGTATGTAGTCTCATTATTGTCATTCTCTTGAATGAAATTAGTAATTGTGTCTGTAATTTGCTGTTTCACCCATTCATTCTTTGGGATAAAATTATTTAGTTTCCAATTGCTTTTTGGTCTATTTTCTCCTGGCCTTATATTGCATGTGATTTTTATTCCGTCATGATCTGAAAAAAATGCATTTATTATTTCTGCCTTCCTGCATTCGATTTTGAGGTTTTTGTGTCCTAACACATGGTCAATTTTTGTATAAGTTCCATGGACTGCTGAGAAAAAAGTAAACTCCTTTCTGTCTCCATTTAATTTCCTCCAAATATCTATCATACCTAACTTTTCTAACATTTTGTTTACCTCCTTAACTTCTTTCTTATTTATTTTGTGGTTTGATTTATCAAGTTCTGAGAGAGGGAGGTTGAGATCCCCCACTATTATAGTTTTGCTGTCTATTTCTTCTTGCATCTCTCTGAACCTTTCCTCTAGGAATTTCCATGCTATACCACTTGGTGCATATATGTTTAGTATTAATATTGCTTCATCATCTATGGTACCCTTTAGGAAGATATAATTTCCTTCTTTGTCTCTTTTAATGAAGTCTATCTTTGCTTTTACTTGGTCTGAGATCAGGATTGCTACCCCTGCTTTTTTTTGTTCACCTGAAGCATAATAGATTCTGCTCCAGCCTTTTACCTTCACCCTGTATGTATCTCTATGTTTTAGATGTGTTTCTTGTATACAACATATTGTTGGATTCTGGTTTTTAATCCACTCTGCTATCTGCTTCTGCTTTAAGGGAGAGTTCATTCCATTCACATTCACAGTTAAAATAACTAATTCTGTATTTCCTGCCATCTTATTTACCCTAGCTTATGCTTTTCTCTTTCTTATCCTCTTTCCCTCCTCCCTACTATTTTGCTTTTGAAAACCACTTCCCTCAAACAATCCTTCCCCTTTAGAGCCCCACCCACCCCTTTCCCCCCCCCTTTCCCTCCAGTTTCCTTATAAGTAAGTCTATTATTCCCTCTGAGCCAAATCTGATGAGATGGAGATTAACCCAATTCTCATTCCCCTCCCTTTTCTCCCCTCAATCATTATAGGTTTTCTTTGCCTCTACATCTCACAAGAAATTTTAGTAGCTAATACAAATATTATATTTTTCAAATGAGAAAACTGATGCAAGAAACAGGTAATAGTCACAAAGATTATGGTTCCCATGTTACAGATGATGAAATTGAAATGCATAAACATGAAGAGCCCATATCACAAAGTTAGTAAACAATGGAGCTAGCATTTGAATGCAGATTTCCTGCTTTGAGCTGAAGTTCAACCCATCTCTCTCCCTTGCCTGTCTCACTTTACCAGATTTCACCCTCATTTGGAGAGTCCACCTAAATCTAAAGCTATATGATCTTGGCCCATCTTGCTTAGATAAGGAGACCAAAACTGACTTTGTTCTGATCCCTTGTCATAATGACTCCCTTTGAAATGGCCTCATGTGAATCATAGACGAAACTAGTCAACATGAAGCCCAATTTTAAAGTTTTCAAAAAGCATATTACTCCTAGAAAAGAATTTGCATTTTTAAGTATTACAAACTGCTTTCTCATGGTATAACTCTATGATGTTATTATTAGAACCCTTTTAACCCCATCTGACTAGAAACAAAGGCTTAGAAAAGGAAAATGACTTACTCAGAGCAACACAGCTAGTATTTGAGACAAGCTTTGAGTCTCAACTTGGTAAATAAACAAGGAATAGAAGCAATGAAAATAGTTGCTAAAGTTTTACATAAATATACTAACATCGATTACTATGTAAAAAATAATGTCTTCATTAGAATGGCTGGGGAAAATTGTAAAGCAGTTTGACAGAAATTAAATTGTAAAGCAGTCCAATATGTTATACAATGCAAGTTTAAAAACTGCTATGTCTCTGAATACGAAAAATGACCCCATAAAACATGAAAAGAGATCAGAGGTCTTTCACACCCAAAGTTAAGGGGGAAATTCTTTGTGAAACAAAGGATAGAGAAAATCATCAGAGATAAACAATTTTGACTACTCACAATTCTTAAAATTTCCATAGGAAAAAATATCAAAGAAAAAAAACGAGTAGGAAAATATTTATATCCATAACAAAATCTCATAGAAAAAAAAAAACGTTTTGTCTCAAATGACATAAATATATAATGTTCTTTTATTAAATGAGTGACCAAAACACACAAATTGTTTTCAAAAAAAATGGAAACAATGAATGACCCCATTAAATCATGTTCCAACTCACTAATAGTGAGAGGAATACAAATTCAAGTCATTCTGAGGTTGGACATCACATCATACAAAAATTAGCAAAGATGACAAAAGATGGAACAGTCTGTATTGGCAAATCTGTGACAAAACAAGCACTGTTGGTGGAGCTCTGGGCCAATTCTTCAATTTGGAATCATGGAAGAAAAATTTATAAACTAGTCCTATCCTTAAACTAAACATTCCCATTAACCCTCAATTAAGTCACAGACAGAAATGAATATGCAATGTATATATATATATATATATATATATATATATATATATATACATATATGTGTGTGTGTGTGTGTGTGTGTGTGTATCTCACAAATATACAAAGCAATTCAATCTATGTCAATATGCATTGATGAAGGACTTACTATGTGCAGGATAATTAAGTCATAGTCCTCAAGGGACTATTTTTCTATGGATAAATAGAGGTTGGTCTAGGCCCAGGGCATAAACCAAGTTCATTTCTGGTGTTCAGTTTCACAAAGGGTCAATTCCTCTTTCTGCCCCTACCTAAGAGTTTTGCCTTGAGAAAAATCCCCTGAATCAAGACTTGATATGGTTCTTTTATGGGTCTCCTTAGATGTTGGTGACAAGGTTCCCCTTCTACATGAAAACTCAATGTACAATATTGATAGTTTTTATTCCATCCATCACAGAAGAAAAATATAGATCACAGGATAATGGATTTAGGGCTAATGAAAGATTGGAAATTTTCAAATCCCACACTGTCATTTTATAGATAAGGAAATATTGTTCAATGAGACAAGGGTCTCCTGCTTCTTTCTTGAACAAAACATTCCACTACAGATCCAGCACTTTTCTCTTGATGCCCCCCCCCATGCATAGAATGTTCTCCCTTCTCATCTCTACCTCTTGACTTTTCTGGGTTTCTTCAAATCTCAAATAAATTTATATTGTCTACAGGAAGATTTCCCAACCCATCTTAATCCGAGTGTCTTCCCTCTGTTAATTGTTTCCTATTTTTCTTATATGTAGCTTCTATGTACATATTCTTGGCTTGTTCTTTCTCCGTTTAGATTGTGAGTATTTTGATGATCTTTTGCCCCTTTTTTGTCCCTTAGCAAAGTGATTGGCACATAACAAGTGCTTAATAAATATTTGTTGACTGATTAACTACTCTGCTATCTCTAACAGCTAATTAAATCTGGATAATAGGTTGCTATCCAATAGTAATCATGGGAGAAAGTGAGGTCTCATGGGCTATAGCACTATAATTGATGTCCCCCTCAACCCTTCAGTGCTATCATAAAAATCCTGAGGGCCTGTTCTAGCCACACTCTGTGACTCTGAAGTCATTGCAAATGAGCTTTCAAGCATGCATTGCAACAATTACTATGAATATTGTTCATTAATATGAATAGCCCACTGTACTGAACTTGGTATCAGGAAGTCCTGGATTCAAATTCTTCCTCATGAATTTGTTAGCTGAATGATGGTAGGCAAGTCTTCCTTAAGGGAAGGAATGACAATGGCCATTATGAGAAACAAATGAGAAAATGACACTAAGTACTTTGAAAATCTTAAAATCCTAGACATTCATGAGTTCTGCTTCTTGGTGTGGCCTTGAAATCTCAGGGTACTGGGAAACTCTCCATGAAGAAATCCCCTCCACCTACCATTGCAGGGCTGAACCTGCTCTGTAACTTAGAGACTTAACTCCAAGAAGGGTGAGAAGTTGGGTCTATCCTTGGGTCACAAGGCCAGCTTGGCCCAGAGACAGAGTCTGGAATGAGGTCTTCCTGTTTCCAAGACTGGGTTCCTATCCAT
Source organism: Myrmecobius fasciatus (assembly GCA_023553655.1). NCBI lineage: Eukaryota > Metazoa > Chordata > Mammalia > Dasyuromorphia > Myrmecobiidae > Myrmecobius > Myrmecobius fasciatus. The sequence continues at coordinate 91,484 of JAJPUD010002461.1, read as the reverse complement.
TATATCAATCTAGACATTAATTTTCTTTAATTATGTCTTAGTAAAGGCAGCTAGATAGGGCATTTAATAGAGTAGTAGGCCTAGGATTAGTAAAATCTTAATACAATTAGGGCTTTCTATAGTAACCCGCTGTGTGATCTTGAGTGAGCCATGTAATCTTTATTATCTCTATTTATCTAAGTTTTCTTAACTATAAAAAGAAAACAAAAATAATACCTCCTTTCCAGGCCTGTTTTAAGGATCAAATGAGTAATAACTAAAAAAACATTGCTTGGCATATAGTAGGTGCTTAATAAATGCTTCTTTCCTTTCCCCATTCTTTTGTTTTTAATACTAACAATCAGAGCATTTATATACTGCTTTAAGGTATGCAAAGCAATTTACATATATTGCATTATTTTATCCTGACAACAAACCTGCTAGGCAAGTGTTATTACAGTATTATCTCCATTTTACAGATGAGGAAACTGAGTATATATGTATATGTGTGTGTATTTACAATACATATATATGTATTGTGTGTACGTGATGATATGTGTGTATGTGGCTTTGTGTGTATATACATGTACACATATATAATCCATACACTTGCACATTGTATATGTATGTGTCTGCACATTTAAACACATGTAGAGATACACATATATATGTATTGTGTGAACATGCTGATATGTGTGTTTGTGTGTATATACATGTACACATATATAATCCATATATCCGTATGCTACATGTCTGTGTTTGCACATTTAAACCCAATATTTCTATATGTAGAGATGCACACATACATGCCTCTATATACTGCCACCCATATTTCCACATGTGAATACCTATATGCATGTGTGTACCAAGCATGTGGACATGTACATGCCTGCACATGCATATGTACCGGGTCCCAGTGATAAATAGACCTCTGATATCTGAGGACTGCCCAGGAAAGCTGCGAGAGGGGAATCATCAGGGTTGTGATGGGATTGCTTTTTTTATTCTAACTCTTGATGATCTCCAAAGTCACAGAGGTTCCTCCTCTGTTCTATAGCCAAGGGATCACCATGGAGATAATTATTATGGCCCCTTTCTTTCCAACCCCCACTCCTTGGGACTAGAATATTTAATCAATCTATCATTTAAACAACTACTTATTAAAAGGGTGCTATGTATCAAATCTCCAGCTTAGCTCTTGGGCAAACAAAAATAAAAAATGAGACAGTTCCTAGCTTCAAGGATCATACATTCTCTCTTCCAGTTCTTTAACCAAGATAAAAAAAAAATCACCCCTACATAGAGAAAAATAAGCAACAAGGCTTTCCAAGTGTTAATGAGCCAGTCTATTTATTCCCTCAGTTTTTTTAATTATGACTTTAATTGATTTCAAATACTATCATGTGCCATATCCTTAACTACCTTTAAATTAATACATTTATTGATAACTCTGGGATGCAGATAATAAAAGTATTACTGCCCCCATTCTACAGATGAAGAAACTGAGCCTAAGGAAAGCAGATTCATGATTTAAGGTGAAATTTCACTTCTGAAGCTTACTGACTCCCTCTGTGACTTTGATAAAGTCATTCCCAGAGTGTCAGGTTTTTGAATTGGGAAAACAAAGTGTGAGAATGGCTGACCTTGGAGGTCCCTTCCAGACCTGGATCTTGCAGCCTGTGAGTCCATGATCCTATGTGCTCTGGCCAACGTCACACAGGTCATCCACAGTAGGGTGAGGAGGAACTGACTCCAGCAAGACCAGGCTTTGCTGCCTTAGGTGTTGCTGCCTGGAACACAGGGACTTCTCCATCCTTCCAAGGCAGGATACGGAAGTCCAATCTCAGTGCCCAAGTACTATTTAACATTCCTGAACATCCTAGCTAATTCAACCCAGCTTCTTTCTTCCCCTCATTCTTAAATAAGGGCTCATTATACATTTTATAGCATTACCCTGAATTTCCCCTCTAGTCTTCCTCCAAGACAGGCCCTTTCTTTGTGAAATAGCCATTTATAGAGAAACCCCTTTCCCAGGACTCACATTTTCCCAGGGTAGGAACAAAGATCAGACACAAGGCCAGAAGCCCCAAGTCTCCAATCAGATGGTCCATGTGGCCATCTTCTTGGCCCTTCTCTCTGGCTGAGCCCAGTAATACTAAAAATATGATCAAATGTGAAAGGAAAAAATTATTCAGGACATTTCACTTCCTCCCCATCATTGATCACCAAATATGAGTATGGAACTTCAAAATAGGGTGCTGGCCTGAGTAATGGACACAAGGCTCTCTTGTATGTCTAGTCTTTCAGGTAACATATTTTACTTTGGATGAAAATCATTTGAATGAGTTTGTCTGGAATAAGATGTCCCCATAGCCATGTCATAAGTTGGGTATAGACAATATTCTGAAATAAAAGTAGCCAAAAGGATTCCTCTGAAACAAACAAAATCAATAAAAAGAAAATCATTAATTTGCTAATCTCAGGGCATCCTAGACATGGTTGGGAGAATAGAAAGGGTATTAGAATTAGGATCCCAAGATCTCAGTTCTGCTTCTACACTGACTTTGTGACTTTGGACACTTCATTTGTCTAGATGTTAAGGTCTCTTCAGTAAAATGAAGACATTAGGCCAGATGATCTCTAGGGTCTGTTTTAGCACTAAACTGTGTTTAGTATTTAGAAACCATATTTAAAATGGTGATAAGAACTGAGCAAATTTTAACTTGGGCATTTAAGTCATCGGCAGCAAGGTGGAACAATGGATAGAGTGCCAGGATTAAAATCATGAAGACTTGAATTCAAACCTGGCCTCAGAGACTTCCTAGTTGTGTGATCCTGGGTAAGTCACTTCAGTCTATTTACCTCAGTATCCCCATCTGTAAAATAAGCCTTAGAAGGAAATGACAAACCACTTCAGCACCTTTGCCAAAAACAACCTCAAAGGGGGTTACAAAGAGTAGGATACAACTTGAAAAAGACTGAACAACTTCCTGACTTTGGGACCAGCACTCTTTTTGTTTTGTTAAATGCTCAGCATCATACAACCATTAGGTCGCATCTACTTTCTGATTTTTAGGCCAGTACTAATTCCATCAGGTTTGGGGGAAATTACTCTCAAAAAGATGAAGTGATTTGACTGAAGTCATCCTCATATTAGGGCCCATTAAAGCTATATTTAAAGCCAGATTTTCCTACACCAAATATAAAGTTCATTCTTCTATACTGCTCTATGCAGTGCCCATCCTAGACCTTTTCTGCAGCAAAGCTCATCTGAAGACTTCCATCCATGGGGTCCAAATAATTGCTTAAACTTCAGTTGGGTCAGGAAGAGGTAAAGCTCCCTGAATGAAACCCAAGTCAAATATTTCCAGAAAACTGAATCCAAACCCCAAATAAGCCCTGCTTTGAAATTATATCCATCATCCATGTCACCATCCCCCTAATTATTCTCATGATTTATATGACTCTCACAGTCCATGTTATTGATGTAGTTTTCAAAATAGCAGACTGTGAGTGAGAAACCATTTATCTGGTCTGATCAAAGGCTAAAAACACTGGAAATTTCATAAGATATTGGAGAACATTTCCATATGAGTCAATCCAAATTTATAGGTTCTTATAATTCTAGAAGTTGAGAGCATCAAATAATTATTAAATACCAAATATTAATCTATTTAACATAAACAGTGGTGGAAAAGACACATTTCTCTGTTCTGATATTCACAAATTACTGTATCTATATACATTGAATGTTGTAAAGTATTTTAAGTATCATTTAATCCCAGTCTAGCATTTTGTAGAAAAAGGAGTTGAAACCCAGAGAGATGAAGCTATTTACCAAGAGTCACATTGTCATTTAGCAACAAAGCCAGGGATATCCTGTTTCCTTTTCTGGGAACTACTTATTTAAAACCAAGATCACAACCTGGTGGCCCACTTCTGGTTGCTATGTAGCAAACTTCTAATTAACCTACTAAACCTCTATTCCTTAGACTAATAGACTTATCCTAGAATTAGGCTGCAAAGGATCTCAGAGATCATCAAGCCAAGTGGTTTCATTTTATTTATTTATTATTATTTATTTTTTAACACACATTGCTTTATGAATTATGTTTGGAGAGAAAAATCAGAGCAAAAGGGAAAAAACCATGGGAGAGATAAAAAAGAAAACAGAAAAAAAGAAGTAAAATTAGCATATATAATATAGATTGAATGTAAATCATTCAATTTCCTTAGTTCTTTTTCTGGATGTAGATAGGATTGCTTTGGATCACTGAACCACTGAGAAAAGTCAGCTCTTTCATAGTTGATCATCACACAATCTTGTTGTTACTGTGTACAGTGTATTTCTGGTTCTGTTTATTTCATTGAGCATCAGTTCATGTAAATATTTTCAGGCCTTTCTAAAATCAGATTGTTCATCATTTTTTATGAAACAATAATACTCCATTACTTTTATATACCATAACTTACACAGTCATATCCCCAACTGATGAACATCTACTCATTTTCCAATTCTTTGCCACCACAAAAAGGCTGCTACAAACATTTGGATCCTTTTCCCTCTTTTATGATTTCCTTGTGATACAGACCCAGTAGTGACACTGTTGGGTCAAAGGGTTTGCACAATTTTATAGCCGTTTGAGCATAGTTCCAGATTGCTCTCCAGAATGGTTGGATCCTTTCACAACTAAGTAGTTTCATTTTAAAGATGAAGATAAACTTGAGAGATCAATAAACTTGGCCAGGGTCACATGGAAGTTAAGTATAAGACTGGGACTAGAATTTTATTTAGGACGTTGATGAGTTAGTGTCTAGAGAATGATATCCAAGATGGTTAGAAAGTTGGAAAACATGCTATAAAAATGTCCAATGTGAAGAAATAGGAATGGAACCATGGAGTAGAGTGTACACAACTGGAATGTGGTCACTGACTCCATGATTTGTCATTTTTCCAAAGAAAAATTAGACATGTTGCGTATGATGCAAGGCATAGAAATTGCGAACAGGGACGATTTAAGCACAAGCTAACACAAAACACCCAATTGTTCAATTTGAGCTGTCCCATTGTGGTCTCTCTCAATGATCATGCTTCTCCTTTCAATAAAGATCTTCAAAGTAAAATTAAATGACTACATATGATGCAGATGAAGTTCCTTCACAGGCACACATTGGACCAAATGTCATCTCTGGTTCTGTGACTTTTTTGATTCCAATCTTTTTATTCTCAGCTCAAGGCTTTAAACTCTAGCCCTGGTTTTGAGTCCTCATGGAAAAGTCCTATTGATTACACAGCAGATTTCCATCTCCATGCCTTTGCTGACCTACCTTCATTTTGATGGGTTCTTACTTAGTCTTAAAATCCTTGATTTCCTTGAAAACTCAACTTAAAATTTAGGAAGTTTTTCCTAGTCCTCTCCTGTCAATAGTGCCTGCCCCTGGAAGGTTACCTTCTATCTGTTCTATGTCTATCTTACATGTGTCTATTGATGTTGATATTATTTACCTCTTAGAATAGAATTTTCTTGAGAATATAGGCTGCTTTTTTCATTGTAGCCTCAAGGCTTAGCATAATGCCTGACATACAGGAACCATTTCATAAAAGTTTATTTAATGATTGCTTAAAAATAAACAAAGATTTTTGATGAGAGTGGAGGAAGTCAGTTAGGCATATTAATGTCAAACAAACACACCCCTAGAGTTGCTGCTCTCCATGTTACCCCATAGCTGTCCTCAGGCTTTTACGTTTATAAATTTAATAACTTTAATGGGTGGTACTGTGCTAATTGCATCAAGCCCTGGAACACTGCAGAGCATCCTGGATGAGATCCCAAACCACTCTAAAGAGATTGGTCTAACTCTCCATCACAGGGGGAAAAAAGTGCATTTAAAAACCCACTGTTCAGATTGTGACTTCCCATAGGATGGGTGAGCTGAGGACACCATCAGCAATTATGCCTATATGTGTGTGTGTGTGTGTACATACATGCATGAATACATATATGTGGGTTGAATAGATACTGAAAAAGAGCCATGAATTGGGCCCAAAATTGAACAGGAAAAAAAAGAAAACTAAACTACCTTTGGGAAATCACAAAGTTTTCTTAATAACACAAATTCCTACTTTGGAAAAAAAAAGTTCATCTTTTTAATCCTAACATTGTTCTGTTGCTACGAGCCTCTAAACCTTTGAGAAATCAAAAATGAGTATTGCCCAAAGGGTGATGGGAAAGTACATGTGAGTGTATGCAAGCTGCTACTCATGCCAAGCAGGTCACTATGAAAAAAAAAAAAAAAACTAAGTAAAGGATGTCATCATCAAAGGATATTTGAGTGAAATGGAAAATAGGCCAGCAGAAAGCTCATGTGCCTCATCAGTAATTTCAGGATACCAACAGAAAGGAATATAGCATTAGGGGTAGATCCTTTAGGGACATAATTATATGAAGAAAACCAGAAGAGCCAAACAGGTTGGGCAGACAGGGATGAGTTGAATCATTGGAAGGAATGCTTTTATCAATAGGATTTTAGTATCTGCCTATCTTTAGGACAAAGGAAAGGGACTGAGATCTCAGATTTTACTGGTATAGAAAAGATACCTGTATATGCTACCCATGTGAGTCAGTCAATGAGCATCTTTGCTCTCATTTATAGCCAGAAAGCTTGTGGGCCAATGAGAAGCTAAGGGAACTGCTCACACTCAGAGAAAGGCTTGATCCCAGGTCCTCCTGGCTCCAGGGAGAGTCTATCCATGAAATGCAATCTCTCGGGATATCTTTAACCCAAGCAGTTAAAGAATGGTGGCGGTGTTTGGGTTTTTCTCCTTAGCATGATAAAATCTAGAATACTTCAACACAGAAGAGAGCACATCTTTTTATGATGTGGGAGACTATGACTCTTGCTTACTCAGTACATCCAAGATCCCAAACAGCTCAGCCCTCCAACCCTCAGGATAGTTTCAACTGCCACCATTGAATTTCTTATAGTACATTACAGATACAAACCCAGTCAGCTCTTTCCCTAAACTTTCCTCAGCATTCAAGATTAATGACCTGAAATCCCAGAAAACTCCTTATTTCTGTGTGTTTCTTGATCTGTGCATTGTTTTGTGTTTCAGGGGAACTTGGAGGGGGGTTAGCAACAAGCATCTCCTTCTCTGTATCTTTTATCTAATCTTACCGTTCTCACCAAAGTCTGTATTTTGCTTAGTGCTTGGCCCAGGGGGAAATGATTTTCCCAATTTTCCACCCCATTCTAATAGGACCATACAAAACTCAGATTGTTTTTATAGAAGTCACTGAAGGCGGGTCACATTTCAAGCAACACCCGAAAAGCACCGTGGACTCTGGCTCACCCGGTGATTTATGACTAACCCCTCCAGAGCAATCCCCATTTACGCATTCATTTATCCTGTCTCAGGGTGTCATATTTTTGGCAGACTCATGAGGCACGGTATAGAGTGTCCTAGTTCTCCTCCTGCGCCATCAGAAACCATTTAGCAGAAGTGAAATGATATTGCCTTTTAATTTTCTCATATAAGGCTGTGGCTTGTGTAACATGACTCAGCCAGGGCCTGATTAATGAGAGCGCTTCCAGCCACACAGAGCCAAGTCCACAGGTATTAAAAGCATTAAGGATTCAAACTCCAGGACCTGAAAGCGAGGTCCAAAGAGAATGGAATGTACTGCTGGGAGAAAGATTGCAAAGGAATTGAAAATAAATAGGGTGGAAAAGTCAAGGAAGGGTTGGAGTCCCCCCACTCTGACCAGCCTTGCCTAAGGTCTCAGAAATCTGGACATACATACGTGGAGAAGAGCAGATCTCCAAGGGACCCTCTATGGAACAATTGTATTTCAGAATCTGATATGTGGAAGGTCTTCCCTGAGGATGACTCGTGAAGCTTTGCCTTGGTCATGGAAGAGGCTAGATGGTTTAGTCATTAGAGTCCTGCACTTAGAGGCACAAAGACCAAAAATCAAACCCCAGCTTGGAATCAAACTAGTCGAGTTTTCCCATCTGTCAAATGGGGATAATAATAGCACTTGTCCCACAAGATTGTCGTGAGGATCAAATTATAGGAATTTGTCCACCACTTTGAAAAACTTAAAACACTATTTATTTCTATTATAATTATTATTTTTCAATACCTGGTTTAGGATAATGGTGACAATATTCACAGTATAATCAATCCACCAAAGGAAAGCTTCTAATACAATGGAAGGCCACACTATGGAAGAGTTGGAGGAGGGAATAAACAAGCAGCACCAAGAAGAACGTGTGACTGGGTTGTCCTTTGAACAGACATTTTGGAGTGTTCAACTTGATGAGATCGCAGTTCCATTGAAGTCTATGGGATGCCCTAAAGAGAAAGACACAGAAATTGGGAATTACCCAGAACAAGCCATCTGGTTCTCAATAACTCACAATCCACAGTAATTCAATTACTAAGGCTCCGATCAACAAGTTTATTATCAGTGACTACTTCTTCAGAACCAAGTGTCTTAATCTAGCAAATAGGGCAGGGCATAACTATTTCCAGGAATGAATTTTGACAAAGACTTATGGAAGATGAAATATAAACTCCATCCATTCTGGTTTTCTGCTTAAACTCTAGGTCTTGTAAAGTCAATCCTTACCCCAATTTTTCCTTCTCTCTAGATGTTTTGAGCCACCCACTGATTACTCCTCTCTGAACTAATGAGAGTAGCTATTTTTCCAACCAACTTATGATTTGTAAAATAAAGCCAGACTATCAAGGACCTTGGAGAACATTGAGCTTGAAGGATACATCCCTCCATCCCAGTGGCTTCCCAAAGTCCCAAGGTGGCACAGTGAAATAGCTTCCCAAAGTCACACCAAGCCAGGATTCAAATTGAGGTCCTACTAACTCTAAACCACTGGATTCCAAACCAAGTACTCTTGCTATTTCAGTCCAGATTCCTTCTTCTATAGAGGGACAACCTAATGGCTCCAAAAGTGAAGTGACTATTTCAGCATCAAATAGTAAAGGAGACTCCAGACCCAGGGGTCAGAGAATTTGGATTTTTTCCTAACACACCACAACCCTATATCTGTAAATAAATTAATCAAATTCATATTCCATCAATGTTTCTCACTATTTGTGTAAGATACTTTAATAGTTTCTGGAACCAATAAAGGATTTTTTTGTTTTGTTTTGTTTTGTTTTGAAGATATAGTCCCTGCCCTTGAGGAGTTTTATAATACAATAAAATTCAAGTAGAGAATTAACCATGATTAAATAAAATATGAAAAACATATGACATAAGAAAATGCTTAGGGAAGTTCAGAGAAGGAAAAGATCAATTCTGGGTGGAAAGGTGAGTATGAGTGATGATTTTAGGAAAGAAGTGAAATTGAATTTTATCATTCATTAATGATATTATTTATTCATTCAATAAATATTTATTAAGCACCAACTATGTGCACAGGACTGTGCTAAAAACCATGACAAAGGCAATGTTTGAATATAACAGCATTACACTGCCTTCAGGATTTCTCCCTGCTCCCCACCCAAACCCTGTTCATCATGGCATCTAGCAGTTTAGCTGCCAGCTAATTATTCAATTGTCAGAGAGTCAGTCTGAGAGAGTTTGAGACGCAATTGATAAAGCAGATATACTTCAAAGAGACACGGATTTGTGAAGCGAATATTCCAAAGAGGAAGGAGTTGGAAGGAGTGGGATCTTTGGGAGCAGAAAGAGCCATTGATGGACTTACTATTGACAAAGAATCTGAGTGATCCATCCAGAAGAAATATCACACTCAAAAGAAAGCTTTTGAAGAACTGCAGAGCAAAAGTCGGGATCCTGTAATACTGAAGGTGTAAATTATCTGGGCCATAGTCTTCCTCATAAATGTTCCTCACTGAACTTTAAATTTCCCCTCATAAGATAGTGTAAGTTTGTGTGTTTGTGTGCAAGAGAGAGGGAGAGAAAGAGAGACAGAAAGAGAGCGAGGGAGAGAGAGGGAGGGAGGAAGAAGAAGGAGGGACAAACAGAGAAAAGGAAAGGAAGAGAAGAAGCGGGAAAGAGAGAAAGAGGAAGAGGGAGAACACTCCAAATTTTTTAGGCAAATGCTGTGTAGTTACTTTTTTTAAACTATGTCATCTTGGGAAATGTTCTATGAGCCAATTGTGTCTGTTGGATGACTATTAATGGGAAGCACAAAAGTTGGGGCTAGTGAGATATAATAAAAAGAAGTAAGACTAACAGACTGCCCTCCCTAAAACTCATGAGAATAGTTTCTTTTCTTGAAAACTTTTGAGTTATGAATTAGGAAAGCTTTTGAGAGGAAGAGACAAAGAGAAAGATATAGAAAAGATAGGAAGAATAGATAGACAGATGTGTATTTTTGTGTCATATTTATGTTTATATTGTCTCCTCAAATATAATGTAATCTCCTTAAGGACAGAGATTTTCGCATTTTATTCTTTGTGTCCCCAGCACATAGCACACTGACTTGACATTTAATAGGTGCTAAATTAATGATTATTGATAAATTAATTGGTGGATTGATGAAAGCAGATTTCTAATTTTATTTCTTGACTAATGCTTAGCATGCTCTATGCATGGGAAATGTTTAACAAATGTAATTTTAAAGTAATTAAATTGAATTAACTGAGTAAACTTCCTTCACTTTGTAGAGACCATGTGGCACTTTCTGAGACTGGGTCTGTTTGACACCAGTTTTGCCTCCCCCCTCCAGCTTCAGCACAAGAGACCTCCAAAGACTCCTGGTGGTGACAAACCTGCCACAGCTCCCAACTGCAACTGTTTTTAGAAGCGTAATGGGGGCTGACTTCATTCCCGGCACTGAGAAGTCGCCCTGCTGTTCTGCTGATGTATCCATTCTGTTTGGATATTTTTAGAAGGGGAAGAGATTTTGAAGGGTGTGGAGGATGGTTGGTAAAGACTGCAGACCCCAGCTGAATGCTAAGAAACTGAAAAAGAACTGAGCAACAAGAATCCTCTGCAAGGAAAAGGCTCTTTCAGGGATGTAGGGGAAGATTAACTCAGGGATTCTAAGTAAAGGGAACCACAGATTAAGGATCCACTCACTGCTGATGGGGGGGAACCCCAAAAAATGGAAGGGGGTATGAGGCAGGCAGTCTAAGGTAGTGGAGTCAGGATAGAATATTTTTAAAATAGCATATTGGGCCCCCCTTCTTTCTTTAAGAGGTAGAGGTTTATGGATTTGGAACACTATATATTGTCAGACAACAGATCTGTTCATTACTTTTTTCTGAACATACTTCTAAATTGTGAGCTCCTTGAAAGCAGCCACTGATTTTTATTTTTACTTGGGTGGGATGATCTTGCTTTATATCCTAAAAATTTAGCACAGTACCTGACACATAATACATAAATAAATGCCACTAAGAGATAATGTCTGTTGAATCTCTGGAGGGAGAAAGGAGAATATATTGGGAAATGATGGTACTAGAAAAAAATACATTTTTGTGTGTATTTCTCACAGCAAATAAGCCTAGGTTCAGTAAGTCTTAAATGAAAAGCTAGTCTTAGAATATTAGCAATGAAAGAGAATTGAGAGACCATTTAAATCAACCTATGTTTGTAGTGACTGGAAACTGAGTGGATGCCATCATTTGGAGAATGGCTGAATAAGTTATAGTATATGAATGTAACAGAATGTTATTATTCTGTAAGAAACGACCAGCAGGATGATTTCAGAGAGGTCTGGAGAGACTTATAGGAACCTGATGCTGAGCAAAATGAGCAGAACCAGGAGATCATTGTACACACAACCTATTAATTTGACAAATTAGGAAAGTAAATGCAACAAAGAAATGACTTGTTTAAAAAATCACAAAGTAAGTTAATTTTGCTTTTTTTGGTTTGGTTTTAGGCCCTAACTGTCCTTTCATTGTTGCAGGCAATCCCAATAGAGAAGGTCACTCCATCCATTGATGGAGTACAAAAAAACAGAAAGGTTATATGATGATCAATTCTGATGGATTTGGCTCTTCTCAACAATGAGATGATTCACACCAGTTCCAATGATCTTGTGATGAAGAGAGCCATATACACCTAGAGAAAGGACTGAGTGTAGATCACAACATAGCATTTTCACTTCTTTTGTTGTTGTTTGCTTGCATTTTATTTTCTTTCTCATTTTTCTTCCTGTTTGATCTGATTTTTCTTGTGTAGCAAGATAATTGTATAAATATGTGTGCCTATATTCTATTTACATATATTTTAACATGTTTAATATCTACTGGATTACTTGTCATCTAGGGTAGGGGATGAGGGAGAAGGAGGGGAATTGGAAAACAAGGTTTTGGAAGGGTCAATGTTGAAAAATTATCCTTGCATATGTTTTGAAAATAAAAACCTTCAATTAAAAAAGAATAGTAAACTCTTAGCCTTCAAGAGAAATAATGTTCCCAATCCTTAATTATTAAGATTGCAAATCAAAACAATCATAAGGTTTCACCTAATACCCAGAAAACTGGAAAGATGACAGAAGGTAGCAACAATCAATGTTAGAAGAGTAATGAAAAAAATGGAACAATAAGGCATTGTTGATAGAGCTGTAGATAGGCACAATCATTCTGAAAAGCAAATGTGAATTAGGCAGTAAAATGACTAAAATGTCCATACCTTTTAACCCAGAGATCTCATTGATAAGAATATATCTCAAGGAGGATATTGACAAAATAAATATTCAATGTGCACCAAAATGTTTATGATATTTTTTGTAATGACAAAAAACTGAAAAAATATAGGCTTATTAAATTGTGATATAGAAACATAATGGATTGTTCCTGTTCTGTGAAAAATGATGAAAATGATAAATGCAGAGAAGCATGGAAAGAACTATGTGAACTGACACAAAGTAAAATAAACAGAAGAAAACTATACAGAGAGAGAGAGAGAGAGGACGAGGAAGAGGGAGGGAGGGAGAGAGACTGCAACTCCTTCTGATCTTTTATAGAGATGGACCAATAGTAGTAGAATATTGCATATATTAGAATTTGATTGCTTTTGCTGATTTTTACTATTCTTCCATCTTTAAAAATGTATTCCTTCAAGTTAAAAAACAATAATTAAGCACTTACTATGTGCCAGACACTGCGCTAAGCACTGGAAGTAGAAAGACAAAATCAGACTGTTTTCAAAGAGCTCACAAGTTAAAGAAATCAGTTGAGATAATGGGCACATATCACTTTTTAATCATAAAGTGTTATATAAATGTGACATATCATCTCATGAAATTGGAAGATCAAAGGATCCTATGAGCTACAATGGATCTCAGAACATGTCAGCCCCTTCATTTTGCAGATGAATAAACTGAGGTAGAGAGTGATTAAGTAGGTTTTCCAACAACCCAGTAAACCCAGTAAAGTCAGGGCTTTGTTGCTATTGCTATTGCTGTGGTGGTGGTGATTGTTTTTACTCCAGGTACTCTGATTCCAGAACCACAGCTCTCTCCAGTGTGTTATAATATCCCCAACATCACTGTTATCACTGTAATTACCATTTGGTATATTAGAAAAGATGATAAGATAGGAAATAGAACCCGTTGGTTTGTATCTATCACCTTCTAATTGGCAGACCATTCAGTGGGATTACTATGCAAAGCAATGAATTTTGAGATTCAGGATACCAGGATTTTAATTCCAACCCTGCTAGTTATTTACTTACTGTTCAATTTTCCAATTTGCTTAATCTTCTTGTGCCTCAATGTTCTCATCTGAAAAATATGTGAATTGAGCTTAATAACCTCTGAGTTCCCTTCTAGCTCTAATCTCTAAGCTCTTAAGAGCCAACAGTACATGTAAACGCATCAGAAGGAAGGCTTTAAAGAAATGATCATAAGGCACATTTTTTGGCAGGGATCAGTGGCAGGGTAAAACTGTTGGGGGTGATGGCATATGTCAAGCCCCAGATGATGAAGCCAGGAAATCTATGCAACTATGGCAACAAGCTTCTTGACATAAGTACTGAATCCAAGTCAATTAAAATGAACACACCTTTATTAAGCCCTAGGAGGTTCAAGATAACTACTTAATGACTGGAATATTATGACAAAAACTGACATGGGCCTGGTCCTCAAGGAGCTCCAAAATGATTTTTAAAAAAGGTGAGAATCTCCCTATTGCTGAAAGATTGTTCTTCCTTCTGGAATGTGTGGATCCCAAGGGGGTTTGAAATCTCCTCAAAAAATGCCAAATATCAAACTCATTCACAGGTACCAATCCTGACTTGGTTGCTTTTTTGATGCTTCCTAAACTATAAAATAAAGAAAATATACTCAATGATTTCTAAGGATCCTTCCTGTGCTAAATAATTGAGCCTACAAACAACAAGTTACTATGAATGGGTTAATCTATGAATCTCAATTTCCAATATCATGATATTCTTGACTTTTTGTTCTTCCAAGTAAATTTCATTATTATCTTTTCTAATTCCATAAAATATGTTTGTAAATTTAATTGGGATGTCTTCTTGTTCACTTGTGACTTAGCCCTATTGTTTCTCTGATTCTAATGGGATCCTGAATGAGTTTGACCAATTTAAGCCATTGATATTGTTCTGGATTCTATATTTTGGGAAGGACATTGACAAACTGAGACATGTTTAGGGAAGGATGACCATGAGGGCAAGAACTTATGGAATCATACAAGAACAGGTTAAAAGAACAGAGAAACTTGGAGAAGAGACAATTTAGAGAAAGCAAGATCTCAGTCTCACTCTTTAAAGTAAAATCACATGGAAGATAGATTCAACTTTGTACATGGCCTTAAGACAAAAATAATGGCAACAGAGGTTGCTTGATATTCAAAAGGACTGCCTAATACTGAAATGGTCCAAATATTAAATGGGTTGCCTACAGAAAAAGTGAGTTCTCTACTATTGCAGCACTTTGAAGAAAGCTTTGTTGGCTATTTATCAAGTAAGTTGTAGAAGAGATCCATGCTTCCAATAGTGAATAGATTGGAGTCTACTCTCCAACTCTAAGATTATATGACTCAATGACAAGCCCCTGCCTTCAGTGTCTTGTCGATTTTTCTAGTCTTTCAATATGATGTGTACCAATTGCCTATGTATCTGGTACTGTGGATACAAAGCCAAAATAAATCAACAACCAGCAACCCATTCTCAAAGAGGTCCATATTCATAGGGAGATACATAGTAGAAAAAAAGAGCATGATCACAATCTGTCCTTTTTAAAGGATAGAACAAGAACGCCATGTGTAGATGTCAAAGATCAAGATAAAACCTCAAAGGATGAGAAAACTCTCTCTAGGAGAGTTCTTTCCACCCTACTTTTTTTTCCTTTCTTAGATGCCAGAGTCCTCATCCTAAATATGACAATCTAAAAATACTCTCTATTGCATGTTTGAAAGGTCTCTAATCTGTCTTTTGACTCTTCCATTGTCTCATTTATTGTTCCCACATTTGATTATTCAAATATCAAGCCTTTGGATTTCCAAGCCATACTATCAACAAGTGGGAATAAACTGCCTTCACTGAATATTATGTCGTGCAGAGTTGGGGCTAGCTTTTCTCACTTTGCAGAAACGTATGGTTATTAAGCAGCTCTGTTGGACTAATACCCCATTGACAGACTTTCAGTGTTTCTTATCAGGAGAGAGGGGGCTTCCTGCCAAACCTATATCCACTGATACTCTGATTATGAAGCAAAGATATATTCTGATATACTTGGTGGGATTTGGAGGGGGAAACTGCATCACATGTCAATAATATGAAATTTCAATTCATGTTTTTAACATGAATTTTAACTTTATTAAGTACCTGTTATGTAAAGTCACTATATTACAGGATGAGTATATAAAGACATGAAAAAACAATTCTTGTCCTCAAGAAGCTTATATTCTACAGAAGATTGATATGACATGTACAACATGTATGTTAATGCACAAATAAAAGCAAATTTGAAAGAGAGAGAAACAGAATGGAAGACTGAGGAGAAGGCAAAAAGAAGAAGCTGCAAAATGAGAATAGTCCTGGCACAGAGCCTCAGAGGATACTAACAATTAAGAAATGAGGTATGGATGATGGTTCATCACCTGAGACTAGTGGGAAGAAGGTGACCCTGGAAAGAACAAGATGATGGATGTCATCCATCATCATGGAAGATGATGGATGGGTATCTATGGAGTCACTTCTCATTAAGAAAGCACAGGATTTGGGTCTCAGGTGGTTATGGACCTGTTATTTCTATCTCAAGTTTCACATTTTAGGAAGGACAAATAATAAGTTAGAGAATGTCTAGAGAAAGGCAGCAGCAGATTCTAGATGTGGATCATTTGGGGAAAATAAACAAGTTTATCATAGAAAAGAACAGGAGGCAAAGGAACAGTATATTAGATACTTTGAAATGTTTACCCAATATATATTCAACTTGTCCAAAATGAAATTCATATTCTCCCCATCACCAAGCCTACCCTTATCAATATTTTCCTGATTTTTTTACAATTATCACCATTATTCCAGTCTCAGCTCCACCACTCTGGAGTTATCTTCAAATCCTTACTCTGCCCTCATTCTACAGATCCAGACCAAGTTGTGCTGACTCTAACAAAGCACCATCTCTCACATACATATTCTGTCTGCTCACATGGCTGCCACTGATTACCTCAGTGAATTACCTCAGGTCTTGACATTTACTAGCTTGATAAACTTGACTTTCTGGATGTCTTCAAGGATTTGTAGGGCTATTCTGTAGAAGAAAGATAAAAACTTGTTCTGATGATTAGATTCTTAGACAATGACCTATGAAATTGAGATGACAATGTTGTTACCTGTTCTATTTTCTATGAGATTCCTTGTTTGTGTTTTTTGCATTGTTTGAGTGCTTAATCCAGTTTCTAGAATTAAAAGCACTTAATAAATACTCATTAGAGGTTATAAAAATGATGATGATGAGAGGGGAGAGAGAAAAAGTGATATAAAGACAAGGAGAGACAGAGACAGAAAGACTTTATTAAGTGCTTGCTATATTTCAGACACTCTGCTAAGTATTGGGATTAGAAATTCAAGGAAACAAGAAAGTTCCTCTTTCTAGGAGCTTATACTCTAATGGTGGAAGACAATATATAAAGGGGAGCTCAAAAGGTAAAGAGAACCCTTACCTTGTGTATGGCATGGATGACATTGAACAGACGAGAAGTGATCATGATCACAGTAAAAATAATCACAACAATAGTAATAGCATTCACAATGTATTTTAAATTTTGGAAAAACATTTTGTACTTAATAAATTTTACCAATTAGCAAATAATTTAGCTGTACATAAAACATTGGAGATGACCTCTGTATTATCTTGCTTGACTATCCTCCACCTAAATCGTAATTGTCTCATTATATACACATGCAAAGCGGAAATATTTTTACAATTACTGAGTCATTAGCCCTGGTTTGTGTTCATTAAAGCTGAAAACAATTAAAGTGGTCCAATGACTTCCCCTTCCAAGCAATCTTTATTAAGAATCACTTTTCATTTTATCTCCTACCTGGAGAGGGCAAAGCATTCAGCCTTTTAGCTGATTTCCACACCACACCCCTCATTAATAGAAGAAGAAAATTGAGACCTTCTGATATGCTAGAGACTCTCAGAGATCTGTATGTCATGATAGCATCGTGTTCCACAAACAAAAAGGATTCTGGGTGCTGAAAGCATCCCATGCTGCTCTCTTTATACCATTCTCTTCTTTCCAGCCCCCAAAAGGGGCTTTTTTTCTCCTTTAAGTCCCCTCCCCCTAATACACTTGGCTCTGATTGCAGGCACTGGTTAGGTTAATTAAAGCAATTAAGATGCACCTGGGGTATAAATACCATTTTTAGTTTATCTGAAAAGACCCATACCATTGGGCTTAACAAGCTGATTCTCTCTCTGACTGGAAAATAGAACTGAAATAGCTGAGCTTCTGCTCTGGACCAGCTCCTTCGATGTTCTCTCCAACCCTCGAGTGAAATGAGGCTCCAGACGGTCGGGCAGCTGTAGACAAGACTGCCAGGGGTCCACTGCTTCTCTGGTATGGGAACTGAGCTGAGGGGAATGCATGTCAGTATTTGGGAGAATTGAATCTCCACCTGGACTAACATCTGTTTAGATGAGGGTAACAAACAGACCCCAAATATCCATTCCAAGAGCAGTAATGTGATAATAACTCACAATTAAATAGCTCTTTATACATGTCCCTCTCAGAGTCATCATGTCAGAGAGATGGTACTGGCTTTTCAGAGGACTGCAGATTTTAGGAGATCATAGCTCCAGAGCTGGGAAGGCTCTCAGGGGCCATTAGCTCCATCTGCTGCCCCGCCATATTACAAATGAGGAAACTGAAGCTCAGGGGCTCAGATCCAGGACTTATCTGAGGTCACCCAGATAGCAAGTATCCTATCTAAGACTTGGTTCTGGCTCCACAAGCCAAGAAACAACAAGGGATGCCAGAAATGATCTAGTCCATCTCCTCATGTACATATGAAGAAACTCATCTGAAGCAAAAGCCCCAAAATGTTCAATTTTTCTCCAAGGTCACATTGGTAATAAATAGTAGATTTAGGACTTGAACTCAGATTCTCTGCTGTCAAATAAAAGGTTCCTTCCGTGATAAGACACTAGCTTTGCTTGACAAGGCCATGCTTATAAAGTGCCAGCTTCGGGGGACTCACCCAAACTGAAAATGTTTTGCATCTGGTTGGAGCATTTTCCATCTGAGACTTTCTCTAGCTGAGTTCAAAGAGTATGATCATTAGATTGACCTTAATGTAATGATTTTTTTCAGCTGTAATGAGTCACAAAGGCAGTTTAGTAAGATATAGAGGGAATGTGATCTATATCAGTTCAATGAAAATCCAAGCCAATGAAATCTTCTCACCAGCCACTGACCCTTTAGAACTAAAGATGATATATTGGAGGACATAAGCCTTTAAGCCCTTGAACTCTTAGCCCTGAAGTCATGAGAGCTGAGTGGGTGCATGTGGCCCACTACATAAAGGAAGTTTTAAATAAATGTTTTCCTTACTTTCCATGGTGGCCTTCTTGACAATTGCCCTCCCCAACACAACACTTATTTTCCAGTTCTGAAATCATAATCAAGTCAATATAATCATTGTTATTGGAAAAGATGTGATAACCTATTCTCCTCTGGCTCTACACACTATCTCTAACTTTTCAAACCAAAATTCTCATCCCAAACCCCAATTTCCATATATGTGCTGTCTCCCTCCTTAGAATATTAGCTCCTTGAGAAGAGGCGTTTTCTCCCCTTTTGTATTTCTATCCCCAATGTTTAGTGTAGACTATTTGTGTTTATCCTAACTCCTGTTCTCACTAATAGATCAAGTACCCAGAGCTTGGCTATCTATTTCCCTTAGGATTCTAGTGATATCCCTGAGAAATCAAGGGTTATTCTGTAAAGCCATTGGCTTGAACCCCCACTTGTATGTTTTCCATCAAGACTATCAGTTGAAAATCATTTAATCATCAGATCTTAAGTAGTTTTTGTGGGGTGTTATTAATTAAAGTGGAATAATAAAGAACAGTAGGTACAGCCCACACACACACACACACACACACACACACACAAAAGACATACACACATACATAGACACATCCTCCACTCTCCTATTGGTACATACAGAAATCAAAGGAAAATAGGCTCCAACTTGAAAATAATATGTGGCAGAGAGATAATTTCTAAATCCTGATTGCTAAAACTCCTTTTCTCCTATTTATGATGTACTTGACAAGTTCTCCTTAAGCATGATGAATCTTTGTCCATCTATCCTTTGCTCCTGGTACACACATTGTCATTAGCAGATTCAGGGACATGACTAAGACATCAATGAAAGGATGAAAAGTCCAATATCCTCTGGATTCTTCAAAGCCCATAGGGGCCTTCTGCAGCCAAAAGAGGTGGTGATTGTAGGAAAGAAAATTGGAAAAGGACAAAGTTGATATCTCTCCTCCCTGGGGGCCAGGTAGTTCCCCTAAACTGCAGAAAAGCCATGCTTGTTCCAATTTCTAGAAATCACTTTCTAACCTGACTAATAATTTGTACATAAGCCCAAGTTTCCTTAGTCTATTGGAACAGGTCTCACGTCTTTGCATTTCACTGCATCTAATGACTTTCAAAGACTTTTTACACAGTCTGATGTCATTTAATTGATTGAGAAATGTTCTCAGTTAAGCTATCAGAGCTAAAGTGGAATAGGCAATTTTCAAAATCCACCTTTACATCAGCACACTGCTTGTCATATGGCAAGTCCTTAATATTTTTTCATTTCTTCATCCATTCACTGAAGTATAAGAAATATGTGTTAACCATGACTAATATAAAAACAAGTTTTGCATGATTATGCATGTATAACCTATATCAAATTGTTCTTCTCAATGAGGGGAGGGGATGTGAAGGGAGAAAGGGGGAGAATTTAAAATCAACTTTTTCAAAAAATGAATGTTACAATTTTTACATCTTTGGAAAAAAATATGTTTTTATTATTAAAGCTTTTTATTTGTATAACATATGTATGGGTAGTTCCCCAACATTGACCTTTACAAAGCTTTCCATTACAAATTTTACCCCCAGTCCCCTCCCCTCCCCTAGATGGCAGGAAGTCCACTACATGTTAATAATGTTGAAATGCTTGAGAAGTTATGCAAGAAAAATCCTATCTACAAGAAAAAAAAAAAAGAATCAGAGAAAGGCAACACAATGCAAGCAAATGTCAATAGAGATCATGAAAATGTACGTTGTGGTCCATATTTCACCTCCCTGTCTCTGGGTGTATATGGTTTTCTTCAGTGAACAATTGGAACTGGTTTGAGACAATTCTTTGTTGCAGAGAGCCATGTCCATCAGAATTGATCATCATGTAATACTGTTGTTGCTGTGTATGATGATCTCCTGGTTCTGCTCGTTTCACTCAGCATCAGTTCATGCAAGTCTCTCCAATCCTCTCTGAAATCGTCCTGCTGGTCGTTTCTTACAGAGAAATAATATTCCATAACATTCAGATACCATAATTTATTCAGCCACTCTCCAATTGATGGGCATCCCTTCAGTTTCCAGTTTCTAGCCACTACAAAAAGGGCCGCCACAAACATTCTTGCACATGTGGGTCCCTTTCCCTCCTCTAAGATCTCTTTGGGATATAGGCCCAGTAGAAACACTGCTGGGTCAAAGGGTATGCACAGTTTGACAACTTTTTGAGCATAGCTCCAAATTACTCTCCAGAATGATTGGATCCATTCACAGTTCCACCAACAATGTATTAGTGTCCCAGTTTTCCCACATCCCCTCCAACATTCATCGTTCTCTTTTCCTGTCATTTTAGCCAATCTGACAGGTGTGTAGTGGTATCTCAGAGTTGTCTTAATTTGCATTTCTCTGATCAATAGTGATTTGGAGCAACTTTTCATATGACTAGAGATGGTTGTAATTTCATCATCTGAAAATTGTCTGTTCATATCCCTTGACCACTTATCTATTGAAGAGTAGCTTGAATTCTTATATATATGAGACAATTCTCTATAAATTTTAGAAATGAGGCCTTTATCAGAACCATTAAATGTAAAGATGATTTCCCAATTTGATGCTTCCCTCCTAATCTTGTCTGCATTTGTTTTGTTTGTACAGAAACTTTTTAACTTAAGATAATCAAAATTATCCATCTGGTGTTCAATTAGGAGTTCCAGGTCTTCTTTGGACATAAATTTATTCCATCTCCACAGGTCTGAGAGATAAATTATATTACGTTCCTCTAACTTGCTTACAAAGTCCCTCTTTATATCTAGATCATGAACCCATTTAGATCTTATCTTGGTATGTGGTGTTAGGTATGGGTCAAGCCCTAATTTCTTCCACACTAGTTTCCAATTTTCCCAGCAGTTTTTGCCAAATAGAGAGTATTTATCCCAAAAGCTGGGGTCTTTGGGTTTATCGAATACTAAATTGTTAAGGTTATTGCCTAGATTGTCCTGATAACCTATCCTGTGCCACTGATCGACTGCTCTATTTCTTAGCCAGTACCAAACAGTTTTGATGACCGCTGCTTTATAATATAGTTTTAGATCTGGTACAGCAAGG
>JAJPUD010002461.1:39396-62405 GCA_023553655.1 Myrmecobius fasciatus | reverse complement strand
GGAGAACACATTAATAGGTAAGATGGCATTAATAGGTAGGATGAAGAATCTCAAAAAAAATCATACTTTCTCTAGTGAGCAATAGACATCATATCTGATTGAATATATTTAGATAGACTTCATAGGCTATTAGACATAGAAGTAGAAGAAACTTCAGAGATTATCTAGTCTAACTCTTACATGACTCAACATAAAAATTCTCATCATCAACCACCTGAAATTCTGCACATGACTTTTGACTTCTCTATCTTAAGTTTTATATTCTATTTTGTTTGTTTTTGTATTCAGAAGCTTTAAAACTGGAAGATAATTTTACCAATAAAAACATCTGATACACAGACAGGTTAAATGATTTACCTAAAGCCACACAGGTATCTTGAGGTAATTCTCAGATCCAAACCCAAGCCCCCTTATTCCAAATTTGTGCTCTTACCAGTCTAACCTGTTGTCTTATCTTCCTTTTTAGATTCTAAATAGCATCCACTAAGGCATTCTCACATCATCATCATCATCATTACCATTATTAGTAGTATTAGTATTAGTATTTTATCTTTATTGTCCCAGCTTGTCACCTAAGGTCTAAGGGATTCTCAGCACAAAGTAAATATAAAGATAAAGCAGAGGAAGAATGCTTGAGTTCAAGAAGTCTTGGTGGTTTGATCCAATTACTGCCTAACTTTGGACTCATGAATGAGTCTCATTACTTACTGAATTTCAGTTTCTTTTTGTTTAGGAAACAGGAATAAAATCATCTTTATTCCTGGCCACTCAGCTATGGCATTTCCACATCTCTAAAGTCTCTTATGCCTTTTACTTTTCTCTGTTTCTAAACTCACTAGAAAAGAGTGAAACTGATCATTTTGAGCCACAGTCCCTCACTTAACTCCGACCCACACACAAATCAAAACCTCATCCTCTTATGGTCTTCTTCAAAAGAGAAGAACAAACAACAACTTAGAATAGGAAGAAAACTTCTCTGGTCTAAATGTTCTGATTCCTATCATGGAGTCCACACAAAAACCTTTGAAAAATTACTTTGGGATTGGACAAGGAATGATAATAGCAGGCAACCAATCTACAAATATTCATTAAGTACCTACTAAGGTATTGACTTATCAAGTGTAGAGGTACAAAATGAAAAATAAAAGTCTCTACATTGGAAAAAAAAACATGATTTGAACTTTAACAAGTATTTAATTTTCATACCAATGGGACTGAAACAGACACTCCATTTTAGCAATGGTATCTTATCTAGATTAGAAAAATTTTTGATTGAACTAAACCCCAAAAACCAAGTATGAGCAAGGTCTTTGTACTTCCTTGAATCTCTCAAATATTTTTAGGAAGAAAGGTAATTTCCATAAAAGGAAAAAGTTATCTCAGAACTTGGGGAAAGATTTCCAGTATCTGCATTTGAATAGTAAGGGCAACTATGGCATATCCAGCATATCTATTGGGAGCAAAGAGAGAACTAAGATTAACCAAGAGGAGTTTCTGCTAGCATTTTGAAGTGGAGTACTCAGGCTGCAAGAAGTCCAAAATAAGACTGGTTCTTTCCATAATTTTGACTCCCTATCCCTCCCTATCCATAAATGCTACAGTATAATTTTCTGTTCTGTTACTGAAATGTTTCAAGTAAACTAAATTTTGTGCTATCTACAAAGAAGTCACAGATTAATGAAAAAGACATAAATAGCCTGAAAGAGAGAGAAACAGAGACACAGAGAGACAAATGGAAACATAAAAAGACAGAGACAAAAAAGTGAGGAAGGGAAGAAGGAAGAGAGCACATTTATAAGCATTTATTATGTGCCAAGTTACTGTGCTAAATCTTGAAGAAGCAAAGATAATAACACAAGAAAAAAATTAAGATTGATATAGATATGCAGTTAGACAGAGACCCCCTACTATTGTCAAAATGTAAGAAATTTTCTTAACTGGAGGCTCAGAGCAAATGTGACTGAATTATAATTTCCAGTCTCAAACTAAAACTAAAGAGGAAAAAAAAGTGGACATTTTGGGACTATTATAATACCTACTGGGCCTAATTTTTATAATAGGGAATTAGATATACATTATTTAATTTGAGCTCACAAGAATCCTATGAAGTAAATATACTCCAGAAATTCCCTTCTTCATTTTACAGGTAAGGAAACTAAAACTTAAAGAGAATAAATGACAGAATAGTATCTCAGAATTTCAAGTTGCAAGAGATTTTAGACTTTATCTAATTTAATCCTAATTTAAGTAAGTTCCTGAAAAGTTGAATGACTTGTTAAAAATCAAGAAGATATTAAAGAACAAAGCAAGAATTTGAACCCAAGTCCTCTATGAATCAGTTTCTTAAACTGTAGTTCATAACCCCTCATGGGATCTTGTAACGGCATGTGAGGGTCTCAAAGTTCTGATTTATTACCAGTAAACATTTGGTTTATATTCCTATTTTATACACCTACATTCTCAGAGTCACAGAGAAATTTCTTGGGCAAAAAGAAGTTGTGATTGTAAAAAGTTTAAGAAGGCCTGCTCTATGACACCAAAAATATTACTCTTCCCACAAGATTATGCTTAGTTGCCCACTCTCACAATGATGCTAATAGTCAGATTTGAGATGTTATAAAGGTCAGTTATTTTCTCTGAGTCCAACATTCCCTGCACTGAGTCACCCTGCCTTACATTTGGGTGTTTGAGACATGTTTTGCTATCCAGGAAGGAATACACATGCTTAAACCTGAGCATTTGATCACTTCTCCTACCCCCCAGTTGTATATACTTTGCTGAGCTAGCTTTCTCCCCATATTCCAGGAATTCAGAGAAGGTAAGGGGTGATTCAGAGATATGCTTGGACTTATCTTCTTGCCTGAATAATACTACAATAAATTCAGCTTGCTCACTCACAATGTAAATCCCACATTGAGGGTGGGAAGGAGAGTGATTTTTAGCCCCAGGATTATTCTAAGTGTGGGTGTGAGACTGGCTCTGTAGGCTTTCTTCCCCCAGGAGTGACACAATGCTGATTGCCCAAAACAATGAGCTCATCCAGAATTTCAGCATGCTGGATGCCAGGTGAACAAATTGTCCTATTATTAGGTTTTTTTCAGGCAGGAAATGCTTTTGTTCCTCTCCTTTCCATCTTAACACCAGCCGTTGCAATGAATGTCAACTTTTGGAACATCATTCCCTATTAATATGGAAGGAATATAAAAAGCTTTCAGGGCTGGATTTTGCATGAAACAATTAATTTTTGTAAGAGAAGATTTATCAGAGAAAATTTTTCATAAGATCAGCACACATTGAAGGTTTGACTTGGGATAGCATTGATATAATCTAGAAAGAGTCCATCAATCACAATGGACCTTTCACTATCAAATAGTAGATTCCCTAAAAATGGGAAATAAGAAAGGCAAAGGTTTTTTTTTTATTTTTTAAAGAATCATGTTGTTTTTACTCTAAATGTAACAGACACAAAAACAAAATGAACATTTCCATATACATGGTAAAACCAAAAAAACAAATTTGATTGGTATGCAAAACTATATTGCACACAAAATTATGCATATATGATTTTTAATATTTCAAACATTCATGGTACTTCGAAAGAATTCAGTTTTTCTGTGATTCTTTTTGGTCTTCTGCTCTTTTCTATGCCTCTAATCATACTCATAACAGCATTTAAAGAGTGTTTTAAGATTTGTAAAAAAGCCTCTATATGTTGCTTAACCTTTAAACCAACTCTGTGAAGCATGCATTGAATAATAATAATAAATAACAATTATTCAAGATATAGGGTTCATAAAGTGTTTTACATATATTATCTCATCTAATCCTCACAATAATTCTGTGAGGTAGGTATTATTATCATTCCCCTTTCTACAGAGAAGGAAACTAAGGCTGAGGAATGTCTTTCCTAGGGTCATATCATTAATATTAGTTAATATGTGAATTCCAGTCTTATTGATTCTCAGTCCAGCATTTTTTCCATTGCATTACCTAAAGCATTTTTTCAAAATACTGTTTTCTTTCTCTTTTTGCCTTCCTTTCTCTTTCACTCCCTTTCCTCCTTCCTCACTTTCTTCCTCCTTCCCTGCTTTCCTTTCTTTCTCTCTTCCTTTTTTTCCTTCCTTCTTTCCCTTTGTTCTTCCTTTTAATTCCTTCCTTCTTTATTTGCTACATTATTCCTAATCACTTCTCTCTCCCATTCATCCCCACTGAAAAAGAAAATCAAAACACTCATAATGAACATAGAGAGTCAAACAGTTTTCTATTTGGAAGGTCAAGTGCCATTCTTATAAATGATTATAGATCTCTTCCAAGTGACTCTGAATTTTTTTTTTTTGCTTTACAAAATCACCACAATGTTGGCCACAAACAGGAACATCTGTAGGACATTATTTATGGAGAATCTTTCTGTATCTAAGTATCTGATCTCCTCCAACAAACTGGGTAACCACCTTTATTGAGCATACATCTTCCTGCTTTATATATAGCCTGATGTTTATGATCAAAATATCATGTAATGCATTATTAATTTTTTTCAAGGAATTTTGAGTGATTTCATTATGTGAGTGTGAATAAACTACAAAATGCTGATTTGCTCTACCTAATAAAAGTCTTTCCCATAATCAACAAACAATAAGAATAGTAGGAGCTTATTTGGTCCACTGATGTATTTCTCTTCTGAAAGCTTTCACATTCCTTCCTAATACCCCCACCAAAGTTGTCCTTTATCCAGATATAGATGAATCATATAAAATCTTGTATATATAGAAAATATAACAGTATTTTTTTAATTATTTGCTTAGTCACCCTTTTCTGCATTAATATACTCTGAGGGTTTTTTTTTCTCACATCCTTGGTATCTTCTTCTCCTTCAGATAACTGCATATTATTCCCTAAGAATTCTCAGAATCCTGTCTTCTCCAGCATAGATCATACCATCAATTGGAAGAACTGAAAATTTGCAAGTCCCTAGAAGTATATCTGAAAATAGCTGCACAAAAACCTTACACCTTGGGACAGGGTACTCACAATCCTAGAAGCAGAGTCTTTCTTTAACAAAGATTTAAAAGTCAAGTAATAGACTGGGGAAATGAGCAAACAACAGAAAAAGATTCTGATTATAGAAAGTTATGATGTTGACAAGAAAGCTCAAAAGACACATTCAAAAGTTAATAAAGACCAAGATCCTACATCCAAAACTTCCAAGAAAAATCTGAATTTATTTTATATCATGAAAGAGCTCTAAAAAGATTTTGAATATTAAGTAAGAGAAGTACAGGAAAAATTAAGAAGAGAAATGAGAGTAATGCAAGAAAATCATGAAAAACAAGTTAACAGCTCGGTAAAGGACACTCAAAAAGATACTGAAGAAAGTAGCACCTTAAAAAATAGAGGACAATGTAAAATATACCACTGGAAAAACAACCATGCTGCAAAATAGATCCAGGAGAAATAATTTTAAAATTATTAGATTTCCTGAATGCCATGATTAAAAAAAAGCCTAAACATCATTTTTAAGAAACTGTCAAAGAGAAGTACGTTGATATTCTAGAACCAAACACTGAAATAGAAGCAGAAAGAAAAAAAAATCATCTTCTAAAGACATCCTCAAAGGAAAACTCCCAGGAATATGATAGTAAAATTCCAGAACTCCCAGGTGAAGGAGAAAATATTGCAAACAACCAGAAAGAAACAATTCAAGTATCATGGAATGACAGTTAAGATAATATAAGATTTAACATGTACATGAAAGTATTACAGGGATTGGAAAATGATATTGCAGAGCGCAAAGGAGCTAGCAAATGAGCTAGTATTGTAACCAAGAAACATTGATCCATACAGCAAAACTGAGTGTAATCCTTTTTGGGGGGATGGATATTTAATGAAATAAAGGATTTTCAAGCATTCTTGTAAAAATATAAGAGCTGAACAGAAAATTTGACTTGCAAGAACAAGACTCAATATAAGCATAAAAAGGGAAATAGGAAAATGAAATCATAAGGGACTTAAAAAGGGTAAAATGTTTATATTCTTACATGGGACAGTGATACTCATAGAACTTTCTAGTTAATAGGACAATTGGAAGTAGTATAGAGTATGTATTGACACAGGACACAAGTGTGAGTTGAATATGAAGGGATGATATATAAAAACAAAATTAAGAGGTAAGAGAAGAAGATATTGGGAAAAAGGGAAAGAAAGAAGTAGAATGGGGGCAAATTATCACACATAAAAGAAGCAAGAAAAAGTTTTTACTGTGGAGGGGAAGGGGAAATAATAAGTGGAATTGAGTGAACTTTATTCTCCTCAAAAATGACTCAGATAAGGAATTGCAATACATACTCATTTGAGTGTAGAAATTGATCTTACCCTACAGCATAGTAGGAGGGGAAAGGGATAAGCCTGAGAGTGGGAGGGTGATAGGATGGGAGGACAGATCTGGGGAGCAAGTAGTCAGAAGCTAAACACTTTTGAGATGGGACAGGTAAAAGGAGAGAATAAAATAAACAAGGTTCAATAAAATAAATGGCAAGAATAATTGTGAAAAAAATATTGAAGCAATTTTCCCTATAAATGTCTCATTTCTGCAACATAGAAAACTGTAAAATTTGTAAAAATCAGAGCCATTCCTCAATCGATAAATGATCGAAGGATATGAACAGTTTTCAGCTGAAGTGATCATAGATATTTACAACCATTAAAAACTACTCTAATTCACTATTCATTGGAGAAATGCAAATTGAACCAATTCTGAAGTACTCCACCACATACCTTTTAGGTTGGCTAATAGGACAGAAAAGGAAAATGATAAATGCTGGAAAGGATGTGAAGAAAATGAGACACTAATACATTGTTGGTAGAGTTGTGACCTGATTCAATCATTCTGGAGAATACCTAAAGTGCTATAAAACCATGAATACCCTTTCTTTAACCTAATAATATCATTATTAGGTCTGTATCCCAAAAGAAACTTTTTTTATTAAAGCTTTTTATTTGTATAACATATATATGGGTAGTTCCCCAAGATTGATCTTTACAAAGCTTTCCATTACAAATTTTACCCCCAGTCCCCTCCCCTCCCCTAGATGGCAGGAAGTCCACTACATGTTAATAATGTTGAAATGCTTGAGAAGTTATGCAAGAAAAATCCTATCTACAAGAAAAAAAAAGAATCAGAAAGGCAACACAATGCAAGCAAATGTCAATAGAGATCATGAAAATGTTACGTTGTGGTCCATATTTCATTTCCCTCTCTCTGGGTGTATATGGTTTTCTTCAGTGAACAATTGGAACTGGTTTGAGACAATTCTTTGTTGCAGAGAGCCATGTCCATCAGAATTGATCATCATGTAATACTGTTGTTGCTGTGTATGATGATCTCCTGGTTCTGCTCGTTTCACTCAGCATCAGTTCATGCAAGTCTCTCCAGGCTTCTCTGAAATCGTCCTGCTGGTCATTTCTTACAGAGCAATAATATTCCATAACATTCATATACCATAATTTATTCAGCCACTCTCCAATTGATGGGCATCCCTTCAGTTTCCAGTTTCTAGCCACTACAAAAAGGGCTGCCACAAACATTCTTGCACATGTGGGTCCCTTTCCCTCCTCTAAGATCTCTTTGGGATATAGGCCCAGTAGAAACACTGCTGGGTCAAAGGGTATGCACAGTTTGACAACTTTTTGAGCATAGCTCCAAATTGCTCTCCAGAATGGTTGGATCCGTTCACAGTTCCACCAACAATGTATTAGTGTCCCAGTTTTCCCACATCCCCTCCAACATTCATTGTTATCTTTTCCTGTCATTTTAGCCAATCTGACAGGTGTGTAGTGGTAGCTCAGAGTTGTCTTAATTTGCATTTCTCTGATCAATAGTGATTTGGAGCAACCAAAAGAAACTTTTAAAAAGGAAAAGGATATATACGTTCAAAAATATTAAAGAAGTTTTTTTTCTTGTAGCAAAAAATTGGAAATTGAGAGTATACCCATCATTTGGGGATTGGCTGAATAAATTGTAGCATGTGCTTATGATGGAATACTATTGTGCTATAAGAAATGATGAGCAAGATGCTCTTGGAAAAACCTAGAAAGACTTCCATGAGCTGATGCACAGTGCCATGTATTGTTTACAAAGTAACAGCAATATTGTAAGATGATCAGCTGTGAATGACAACTATTCTCCATAATACAATGAGTGAAAACAATTTTGAAAGAGTTATAATGAAAAATGAAAAAAAAAAAAAGAACTGGTGGTGTCTGAATGCAGACTGAAGCATACTTTTTTCACTTTCTTTTTCTTTATTGAGAGTTGGATAGGTTTTTTTGTTTGTTTAATTTCACAAAATGAATATTTTGGAAATGTTTTCCATGACTACATCTGTATAATCTATATTGAATTGCTCGCACTCTTGATGGCAGAGTAGGAGGGAGAAAGAAAAATTATCTAGAACTCAGAGTTTTTAAAATAAGTGTTAAACTTTTTTATATGTAACTAGAGTGAAATAATATACTAAGTTTAAAAAATTTAAGAAAAAAAAAAGAATATCAAATACTAGGGCTGAGAGGCAGATTAGTAAATAGAATATTATAATCTAGCTATAAAAGTTGAAAGATACCTTAGAACTTGGAATGTTAGAACTGAGAGACTTTATATAATGTATCATTTAAAAGAACCTTATAATATGGAAGATTGCATATTGCATTTGAGTGGGAAGATTTTAGAATGCAGGGTTAAAACTATAGTATCAAAGATAGGGACATTAGCTCATCAAACATTAAATCTGGAGGAACCTTAAAACTTGGAATATTAAAACAATAGAATGACAGAGTTGAAAGGTATTTTGGAATATAAAATGTTAGAAAATAGAATGTGAGAAGTAAGAGACTTTAGAATATTTTTACAACTGGAAAAGAACTTAGGGTATAAGATAAAACATAGTGTATTTGAAATTGAAGGAACTTTAGAATCTAGAATTTCCAAACATAAAATGGATTGCTGGAACTGGGAGCAGACATGAAGGATCATCTGGTTCAATCCCCTCACTTTACAAAAGAGTAAAGAAAGACCTATATTCAATTACTCATTTGAGGTCACATAGTTTGTTAATGACTCATGTACATTCTCTTTGCTCTCCACATTGCCTTGCTTGGATTGCACTTTTTTTGACATTGCTGGTTTGCAGCTTTTGTCAAAGCTACTGAATTAAAGAAATTAGTATAGGAATTATTGCCTGATGAAAAAAAAAATACTGATGTAGCCAAATTCTCAAAGAACAGAAACTACTCCCAGAGAGTAAATTGGGGGGGGGGAGGCAGAGGGAGGAGAGTGATACTACATTAAATCTATGATAATCACTTTAAGTACAACCTAATATCTAAAATGAAAAGTTTCTACCTCATTTTGACATATGGCCAATATTCAATTATCTGTGGCAATGAAGAACATAAATTGCATGGATAATGAAGGGTCAGCAGGAGAGGTAACAAGACAGTGTGAAACGACTGCTGGACACAAAGTCAGAGAAATTGGATTTGAATTCTGGTTCTTCCATTTACTACATATGTAACCATGGAAAAGTCACAAGTCCACAAACCTCAGTTTCCCTGTTTGTAAAATAAGCATATTAGGTTCAATGAGCTCTACAAACCTTTCTATCTCTAACATTATACATTCCAAGGTCCCTTCCAGCTCTGTTATTCTTTTCTCTAACATTAAGTATTCTAAGGTTCCTTCAAGTTCTCACATTCTATGTTTCAATATTCTGCGTTCTAGAGTTCCTTCCAAATCTGAAAATCTATGTTCTAAAATTCTATATAATAAAATATATTCCAACTCTGCCATCCTGTGTTCTAATATTCAATGCTTTGAATTTCCTTTGAAGTCTAATATCTCGTGATTTTCAGGATGGTTCTCTATAGTTTAACTTTACAGAAAAAAAGGTTACATCTAATGCCTATGACCTTATGAATAATTCATGGGTACATAATTTCATCAGTGAAGATGTTTTCTTAACCACATGAATAAGAACCTTTCTTCATCTTACGAGAATGTCTTCATGAAAAACTGGTAAAATACAAGCAGCAACTCAGCTGAATTCTTCCTACATTCACCTCCAAACAACTTTAAAATAACACCTGAAATTGAATTTTGGAGTAGCAGAGACAACAAAATAGCACAGTGATATTTTTCCAATCTAAGACAACTTAGGTTAGATTAGCAGAAGAGATATACACCAGAAGTTGGAGTTAGCCAACCTCAAAGGCAGATACTAGAGTATTAGCAGTGGTTCTGGAAATTCTCAACTGAGAGACTGTAGGGGAGGTCAGACAAAGATTACCAGAGATACTTTCCTGGCACTAGGGGCAAGATTCTGGTTCATTTCCAATACCCAGTTCCAGGTCACAATTTCAGGTCAAAAAAAGCACTAGTGCTCATAGCCAGAGGAGAGAAAGGGCCCTGGTCACAGTTCCAGTATGGAAAATAGTGCTTATGGTGCTCAGAATATAGTGTGGCCATAGTCTCAGTTCCAAGGCAGAAAGGAGCACTGGTATTTGTGGCTGCAAAGGATCAGGGGACCTAGTCACAGTTTCAGGATCAAGAAGACTGCCAGACCTTATGACTACAGGGAAGCAAGGTCCCTTCCAGGTGAAGACCAGAGTACAGTCCAGGAGAGCAGTAACCACACCTCTTCCTGGATCTAATTCATTTAGAAGCACTGAAAAATTACAAATCCCTAGAACTATCTCTGAACAGCAGCATGAAAAACCTGAAGCTTATAACCATGTCTCTTCTGTCCTAGAAGTGGACAAAGTGGAAGCTAATGACTCCATCAAACACCAAGAAACTATAAAACAAAGTCAAAAATGAAAAAAGAAGGCTTGGGATATGATATCCTGGAAGGCAAAGGCACAAGGATTGCAAACATGAATCAACTGCCCAGCAAAACCAATTATAATGAAGAGGAAATTAAAGCAATTATTATTACCCAATTAGATATCAATACATCCTACTACCTAAGTAAAATGGATGAATATCTGCAATAAATAAATAACCCAAAGATTCAAGCTTTTGAGATAAGAATTTCCTATTTGGCCAAAACAAAAATACTGCTAAGAAAGCTAGAAAGTAGTTTGGCAGAAACGAGGTAGAAACCAACATCTCACATTGTACAGAAAGAAAAGATCAATATGAATGCATGTTTCAAGTATAAATGGTGACATCATAAGCAAAATGATCGAAAATTTTAACCTGTTAGATCTATGGATAAGGAAAGAATGAGATAAAAAGGACCACAGGAAGCAAAATGGGCAATATTATTAGTTACATTATATTTAAAAAGTCTTGCACAAACAAAATCAAAACAGCCAAAATTAGAAGAAAAAAAGTAAGAAACTAGAGGAGTGGGGGAGAGAATTGTAACAAGTTTCTTTGATAAAGGCCTCATTTCCAAATATATAGAGAATTGAGCTAAATTTATACAAATATGCGTAATTCCCCAAATTTCCAAAAATAGCCAAAGGATATAAACAGGCAGTTTTCAGACAAAGAAATCAAAGCTATCTGTAGTCATGTTATAAATGTTATAAATCTTTTTTGACTAGACAAATGGAAATTAAAATAGCTCTGAGGAACTACCTCACACTTATCAGATTGCCTAATATGACAGAAAAAGAAAGTACAAATGTTGGAGAGGCTGTGAAAAAAATCAGAAACTAACATGCTATTAGAGATATTGTAAATTTATTTCCATGCTGGTGAACAATTCGGAACTAAGTCCAATGAGCTATAAAACTGCATCTCTTTTGAAACACTAATACGATTATTAGCCCTGTATCCCAAAGAGAACTTAGCAAAAAGCACCTA
The DNA here is from genome assembly GCA_023553655.1 of Myrmecobius fasciatus. Classification (NCBI taxonomy): domain Eukaryota; kingdom Metazoa; phylum Chordata; class Mammalia; order Dasyuromorphia; family Myrmecobiidae; genus Myrmecobius; species Myrmecobius fasciatus. The sequence goes on along the minus strand of JAJPUD010002461.1, from coordinate 50,542 downwards.
TATGTACAAATATTTTATATTATTTCTTTTTGTGGGATAAAGAATAGAAAATTAAGATAAGCCTATCAATTGGAGAAATGGCTGAACAAGTTGTGGTATTTGATTGTTATGGCATATTATTATACTATAAGAAATGATAAATAGAATGGTTTCAGAAAAACCCAGGAAGACTTATATGAACTTATATAGAGTGAAATGAGGAGAACCAAAAGAGCATTGTACATAATAACAGCAATATTGCATAATGATCACTTATGTATGACAGCCATTCTAATCAATGCAGTGATCCAAAACAATTATGAAAGATTTGTGATGAAATGTTATCCACAGATATCCAGAGAAAGGTCTAGTAGATTCTGAATATAGATCAAAGCATAATTTTTTCAATGCCTTTATTTTTCTTGCTTTTGTTTTTGTTAACATGGCTAATATGGAAATATGTTTTGCATAATCTCACATATATAATTTAAATCACATGTCTAGCTTTCTCAGTGAACATGAGAGTAGTAAAAAAAAAGAGAGAATTTGGAATTAAAAATTAAAAATAAACTAAAAAGAATATTTTTTAAAAATCTTTATGAGTTCTGTGGCTGGTCACCAGCTGGTAGCCAGCTTTCTAGTGAAGATGTCACTTATATTACAACATCTGTACAAAGCAAAATGTTTTGAGTTTTTTTCCCAAAAACAAGAGCAGAGCCCACTTTTTTGACAGGGTCTTTAGAGAGAAGAATCGGGAGGTAAGGAAGGGAAAAGGCCTAACAGAGATGGAATCTGAGAGTCAGTCTTAATGTAAATGGTGCATCATATAAGCAGCCCCAAATATATAGCAAAATCCTTTGCAAGGAAGTGGGTCATTCTGTTGAGAGTCTCCATACTTACTCACAGGGCTTGATTCAAGAATAATTTATTGCTGGTAGGTATTATTTCAGAAAATAAACAAAGTCATGAATAAACTTTAAAACGTGGCTTTTCTCATTCCCTTTTCCAGATACTTCCAGACCAATTTTATTTAGTCAAAGGATTGCAGAATTGGGAGGGATCTAAGCATCAAATCCAACCCATCACTAAGCAAGATCACTCACTAGAATTTTCCTGACAGGTAGTCTTTCAGGCTTTTATAGAGGACTTCCAATTTATTATTTCCCCAGTTCTCTTATTAAATAATACTAATTATTAGGAACATCTGGAAAATCTTTGAATATGTAGTCAATTCTTGGTGAGCTGAAATGCAAAGGAATATTTACTAAAAGTTCCCCCCCCCTTTGGACATAGAGATTATTTTCTTTTAGAAAGAATGATCCTTAAAGTAGCATTTTATAATGGGAGAAAAAAACCACCAAATATTTAAGGCAAAGCCTAGGATTTGCCACTTTTGTGACTTTGGTGAAGTTAAGCCACTCCATTTTGCATTCCTTTCCTGATTTTTAAATACAGTTTTGTTGGTGCTTTTTGTCTTTAATCACACTCATTTTCCACTCCATCCTATAAGATTCCCTTATGACCAAAGCAAACAAAATTAAAACAATAAGAAAAACCATCTGCTTCAGAAAACTTATCTGATAAAATGTTTACATTATTTTACCCTAGTAGTCCCCCTTCACCCTATTCTTCTTCGGTGTCTTTATTGGTTTTTGTCATTATTTAGAGGTCAACTTCCTTTGAGCAATTTTTGCTTGCCTTTCCGCTGACTCTCCTGAACATGCTCTACCAAGCACCAGAAAGCTTTTCTCCATCTCCCAAATAGGCTTACTGCTTGTTGCTTGTACACTACACTACTAATGGCATCCACTTAGGGTTGGTTTAAACATAATTATGTAATCTTGTGGTTGCTCTACAATCGTGATGCCTTGGGACTGGCTATTTTCCTCACTTATACTTCTTAAAAATTCTAGCTCCCTTCAAAGTTAAGGTTAGCTTCCATGTCCTACATAAACTTATCCTGATCCCACTCACACACACACACATACATGCACACATCCATGCATATTATTAATGACTGCCCCCACCCCCAGCAAATTATTGTGTACTTATATAGCATCACCAAGAGAATGAATAAAGGAGGAGCTCGGCAGAGCAGGTGCTGTTAATGTCCTACTGTTGTCTGTCTGCTGTAAGTGCACATTTTATTAACTGCTAACTTGAAATGCCATATACAGACTTTCTCACATACACACACACACACATAATTTCAAACTTTGTCTTTCTCTTTTTGTATGTGTGAGGCAATAGGTTTAAGTGACTTCCCAGGGTCACATAGTTGAGCATTTGAGGCCAGACTTGAACTCTGGTCCTCCTGACTTCAGGGCCAGACCTCTATCCACCCCACCACCTAGTTGCCCCATTTTTATCACTCTTTATTTTTGTTTTAAGAATTTGTGGGGGGGTGGAGCCAAGATGGCGGAGTGAAAACGTGACTCTCTGCGTCCTCCTCCGATCTACTCTCAAATCAACAATAAAATAAGCCTCTGAACTGATCTTCAAGTCAACCAATCCAGAAATATTTGGACACTGCTTGCTGATGTCTCTGAAGAACTTCATATCAGATTTGTCTAACTCGGACAGAGGGATAAACAGTGGACTCACTGTGGGCCGGAAGTGAGGGTGGGACTCAGCTCACTGTGGCAGAAACACCAAAGTCCAAACTCCAAACACCTGAAGTTTATCTGAGGCACTCAGGACACTCTGCCCTGTTTGGGGCAGGTGTTCTGGCAGACTTGCCTTGTTTAAGGAGTAATTCAGACTTAGTCCTAGCCGCCACCAGGCCAGCACCTTAAGTTAATTCGCCGAAGTGCCCCAGGTCAAAGAACTTCAGTCACAGTTTTTCCAAGTCTTAAAGAGACACTCACTCTAAAAAAAAAACAAAATGAAGAAGCAAAAGAGAGCTCTCACAATAGACAGCTTTTATCAAGAGAAAGAAGGGCTGACCCCAGATCCTGAGGTTCCTTTAGACAAAACTCCAGAGGAAGTTATTAAGGACCATCCCTGGCCCCTTTTTCAAAAGGCCTTTCTGGAAGATTGCATAAAGAACCTCAAAAGAGAGCTGGAGTATAAATGGGAAAATAAACTGAAATCAGTGCAAGAAGGATATGATGCCCTGCAAAAGAGATATGAAAAAGACAATAATTTATTGAAAAATAAAATTAGTGAAGTGGAAAAAGAGTGCAATGAGCAAAAAAATTCAATTGGCCAGTTACAAAAGGAGCTTAAAAAGGTAACTGAAGAAAACAACACTTTAAAAATAAGAATTGAACAAATGCAAGTGAATGACTCAATAAGACTTCAAGAATCAGTCAAACAAAAACAAAAAAATGAAAAATTAGAAGAAAATATGAAATATCTCCTAGGAAAAACAACTGACTTGGAAAATAGATTTAGGACAGACAATCTAAGGATTATTGGACTTCCTGAAAGCCATGATGAAAAAAACAATCTAAACACTATCTTCCAGGAAATCCTGAAAGAAAACTGCCCTGAGATTGTAGAATCAGAAGACAAAATCACCATTGAAAGAATTCACCAATCACCTCCTGAAAGAGACCCCAAAATTAAAACCCCAAGGAATATCATGGCTAAATTTCAGGACTATCACACCAAGGAAAAGATTCTGCTAGCAGCTAGAAAGAAACAATTCAAATACCGAGGAACAATAATTAGAATCACAATCTGTCAGTCTCCACATTGAAGGATCGAAGGGCCTGGAACCAGATATTCTGAAGGGCAAAGGAACTTGGATTACAGCCAAGAATAGCCTATCCAGCTAGAATAAGCATTATCCTCCAGGGAAGAAAATGGTCATTCAATTGGTCATTCAATGATATAGGTGAATTTCACCTATTTCTAATGAATCTGAACAAAAAATTTGACATCCAAACACAGAACTCAAGAGAAGCATAAAAAGGTAAAAAGGAAAGGACTCTTGAGAACTTTATTTCTACTATGGGGATACTTAAAGTTTGGGGGTATAATTAACTAGATATTACTTTGATAATGAAAAAGAAAACTAGAGGGGGAAAGGTTGTCATAATGGGGAAAAGAGGGGAAAAGTGGTAAAATAAGATCTAAAAAAAAGGAGGTAAAACAAGGTAAAATCTCTTGAAGAGGCAAAGAAAACCTAATATAATTGCAAGAAAGAGGGGAGGGAGATGAGCATTGTGTAAATCTTACTCTCATTATGTTGTGCTCTAAAAGTGTATATCAGACACTTGATTTCACATAGAAATTTGTCTGTTGCTAGAGGGAAGTGGTAGGGAAAGGAGGAAAAGGAAGGGATAAACTAATAGAAGGGAAACTAGAAGAATCAGGGGAAAGGAGTAAAAAGAGGGGGGGATGTAAAGGGTGGAGTATTTTTGGGGGGAGGAGGTCATCAAAAGCAAAGTACTGAGGAGGGGGGAAGGGAGAAAGGGGAAAGGAAAGGGAAAAACATAACTTGGGTATATAAGACGGCAGGAAATAAAGAATTAGTTATTCTAACTGTGAATGTGAATGGGATGAACTCTCCCATAAAGCGGAAGTGGATATCAGACTGGATTAAAAACCAGAATCCCACAATATGTTGTCTACAAGAAACACATCTAAAACATAGTGACACATATAGGATGAAGGTAAAAGGCTGGAGCAGAACCTATTATGCTTCAGGTGAATAAAAAAAGCAGGGGTAGCAATCTTTATCTCAGATCAAGTAAAAGCCAAGATAGATCTAATCAAAAGAGATAAGAAAGGAAACTATATTTTATTAAAGGGTACCATAGATAATGTAGCAATATCAATACTAAATATATATGCACCAAGTCCAATAGTATCCAAATTCCTAGGGGAGAAATTAAGAGAGATGCAAGAAGAAATAGATAGCCAAACGATACTAGTGGGGGATCTCAACCTTGTTCTCTCAGAATTAGATAAATCAAACCACAAAAGAAACAAGAAAGAAACTAGGGAGATAAACCAATTGTTAGAAAAGTTAGGTATGATCGATCTATGGAGAAAACTGAATGGAGACAGTAGGGAGTTTACTTTTTTCTCAGCAGTCCATGGAACCTATACAAAAATTGACCATGTGTTAGGGCATAAAAACCTCAAAATCAAATGCAGAAAGGCAGAAATAGTAAATGCATCTTTTTCAGATCATGATGCAATAAAAATCACATGCAATATAAGGCCAGGAGAAAATAGACCAAAAGTTAATTGGAAATTAAAAAATCTAATCCTGAAGAATGAATGGGTGAAAGAGCAAATCATAGACACAATCAATAATTTCATCCAGGAGAATGAGAATAAAGAGACAGCATACCAAAATTTGCGAGATATGGCCAAAGCGGTTATAAGGGGCAATTTTATATCTCTAGATGCTTACTTGCATAAAATAGAGAAAGAAAACATCAACGAATTGGGCTTATTATTTAAAAAACTAGAAAAAGAACAAATTAAAAACCCTCAATTAAATACCAAATTGGAAATTCTAAAAATAAAAGGAGAAATTAATAAAATTGAAAATAAGAAAACTATTGAATTAATAAATAAAACTAAGAGTTGGTTCTACTAAAAAACCAACAAAATAGATAAGCCTTTAGTTAATTTGATAAGAAAAAGGAAAGAGGAAAATCAAATTGTTAGTCTCAAGAATAAGGGAGAACTTTCCTCTAATGAAGAGGAAATTAGATTAATAATTAGGAGTTACTTTGCCCAACTTTATGCCAGTAAGTTTGATAATCTAAATGAAATGGAGGAATATCTATGAAAATATAGATTGCCGAGGTTAACAGAAGAGGACATAAATTATTTAAATAGCCCTATATTAGAAAAAGAAATAGAAGAAACTATTAACCAACTCCCTAAGAAAAAATCTCCAGGGCCAGATGGATCTACAAAAATTCAAAGAACAATTAATTCCAATACTATATATACTATTTGAAAAAATAGGGACAGAAGGTATACTACCAAATTCCTTCTATGAGACCGCTATGGTGCTGATAGCTAAACCAGGTAGGGTGAAAACAGAGAAAGAAAACTATAGACAAATTTCCCTAATGAATATTGATGCAAAAATTTTAAATAAGATATTAGCAATGAGATTACAGAAAGTCATCCCCAGAATAGTACACTATGACCAAGTAGGACTTATACCACGGATGCAGGGCTGGTTCAATATTAGGAAAACTATCAGCATAATTAATTATATTAATAACCAAACTATCAAAAACCATATGATTATCTCAATAGATGCAGAAAAAGTATTTGATAAAATCCAACACCCCTTCCTATTAAAAACACTCGAGAGTATAGGAATAAATGGGCTTTTCCTTAAAATGATCAGTGGCATCTATTTAAAACCATCAGCAAGCATCATATATAATGGAGACAAACTAAAACTATTCCCAGTAAGATCAGGAGTGAAACAAGGCTGCCCACTGTCACCATTACTATTTAATATTGTATTAGAAATGTTAGCTTTAGCAATAAGAGAAGAAAAAAAGATAAAAGGAATTAGAGTAGGTAATGAAGAAACCCAATTATCACTCTTTGCAGATGACATGATGGTATACTTAGAGAACCCTAGAGACTCAACTAAAAAACTACTAGAAACAATTCACAACTTCAGCAAAGTGGCAGGATTCAAAATTAATCCACATAAATCATCAGCATTTTTATATATTACCAACAAAGTTCAGCAGCAAGAGATACAAAAAGAAATTCCATTCCAAATAACAGATGATAGGATAAAATATTTGGGAATCTATCTGCCAAGGAAAAGTCAGAAACTATATGAACTAAACTACAAAACACTTTCCACACAAATAAAATCAGACCTAATCAATTGGAAAAACATTAAGTGCTCATGGGTAGGCAGAGCGAACATAATAAAAATGACAATACTACCCAAACTAATCTACTTATTTAGTGCCATACCAATCAAACTCCCAAGAAATTGTTTTACAGATCTAGAAAAAATAGTAGTAAAGTTCATTTGGAAGAACAAAAGGTCAAGGATTTCAAGGGGATTAATGAAAAAAAGGCAGATGAAGGAGGCCTTACTGTACCAGATCTAAAACTATATTATAAAGCAGAGGTCATCAAATCCATTTGGTACTGGCTAAGAAATAGAGGAGTCGATCAGTGACACAGGATAGGTTATCAGGACAATCTAGGCAATAACTTTAACAATTTAGTGTTTGATAAACCCAAAGACACCAGCTTTTGGGATAAGTTCTCACTATTCGGCAAAAACTCCTGGGAAAATTGGAAACTAGTGTGGAAGAAATTAGGGCTTGACCCATACCTAACACCACATCCAAGATAAGATTTAAATGGGTGCATGACCTAGATATAAAGAGTGATATTGTAAGCAAATTAGAGGAACGTAGTATAGTTTACCTCTCAGACCTGTGGAGATGGAATAAATTTATGTCCAAAGAAGATCTGGAACTCTTAATTTAACACCAGATAGATAATTTTGATTACATTAAGTTAAAAAGTTTCTGTACAAACAAAACTAATGCACACAAGATTAGGAGGGAAGCATAAAATTGGGAAATCATCTTTACATTTAATGGTTCTGATAAAGGCCTCATTTCTAAAACATATAGAGAACTGTCTCATATATATAAGAATTTAAGCCACCCGTCAAGATATGAACAGACAATTTTCAGATGATGAAATTAAAACCATCTCTAGTCATATGAAAAGTTGCTCCAAATCACTATTGATCAGAGAAATGCAAATTAAAACAACTCTGAGGTATCACTACACACCTGTCAGATTGGCTAAAATGACAGGAAAAGATAAAGATGAATGTTGGAGGGGATGTGGGAAAACTGGGACACTAATACATTGTTGGTGGAACTGTGAAAGGATCCAACCATTCTGGAGAGTAATTTGGAGATATGCGCAAAAAGTTATTAAACTGTGCATACCCTTTGACCCAGCAGTGTTTCTATTGGGCCTATATCCCAAAGAGATCTTAGAGGAGGGAAAGGGACCCACATGTGCAAGAATGTTTGTGGCAGCCCTTTTTGTAGCGCCTAGAAACTGGAAAGTGAATGGATGCCCATCAATTGGAGAGTGGCTGAATAAATTGTGGTATATGAATGTTATGGAATATTATTGCTCTGTAAGAAACAACCAGCAGGACGATTTCAGAGAGCCCTAGAGAGACTTGCATGAACTGATGCTGAGTGAAACAAGCAGAACCAAGAGATCATCATACACAGCAACAACAGTATTACATGATGATCAATTCTGATGGACATGGCTCTCTGCAACAAAGAATTGTCTCAAACCAGTTCCAATTGTTCACTGAAGAAAACCATATACACCCAGAGAGAGAGATATGAAATATGGACCACAACATAACATTTTCATGCTCTCTATTGAGGTTTGCTTGCATTGTGTTGCCTTTCTCTGATTTTCTTTTTTTTTCTTGTAGATAGGATTTTTCTTGCACAACTTGTCAAGTATTTCAACATTATTAACATGTAGTGGACTTCCTGCCATCTAGGGGAGGGGAGGGGACTGGGGGTAAAATTTGTAATAGAAAGCTTTGTAAAGATCAATGCTGGGGAACTACCTATATATATGTTATACAAATAAAAAGCTTTAATTTTAAAAAAAAGAATTTGTTTGCCAGCAGATAGAGCCAAGATGAGGGAATAAAGTCAGGAAGTTGCTCAAGTTCTCCCAGTTTCCTTTGAAAACCACATGAAACCCAGCCTCTGAGCAGAGTGTGATGGAATGAGACCTCTCTCCAGCTCAAGATAGATTGGAAAAACTTCAACAAAGGTCAGTCTCACTGGGTGAAAAAGGTATTTAGCCCAGATCAGATAGACTCTGGGAAAGCCAGTGAGAGAATCTTAATTACAGCAAATCAGCCACTAAAACCCTCAGTCCTAGTTCAGTAGAGGAGCAAATCAGTGGGACAGCTTCCAGTCCCAACTCAGAAGGCAAACTGAGAAACCAGGTTATTTCCTGAACACAAGGGACCTCTGTGCTCAAAGCCAAGGCTCAGAGCTGCACAGAAAGCTTGGGACAGTGCCACCTTTACCCCAGGAACAGAGTTCCATCTTAAAAGTAAAAAAAAAAAAAAAAAAGAGGAAATATCAAAAGAAAAGGAAAGAAAATAAGCAAGAAATAGAAAAGAATGTGCTTGGTTTTTTTGTGAGGCAATTGGGATATATAGTATATAATATAAATATATATTTATATGTATATGTATATCCATATGTATACATATATGGATACATGCGTAAATATTCTACATTATTATATTTTAGCCTTTAAACCACTTTCTGCCCTGTTGAACTCAGGAAACTGGATCATTCTCTGAACTGGGGAGAGGGGTGGAGAAGCTAGGTGTCCTGCCCACTACTACACTATCTGGTAAGCAAATGGCAAATCTGGATATTCAGCCTCAGAATTTTGTCTTCTTTCCTTCTCTTTAAAATCTTATAGCTCCTGAAATGTAGTTTCCACTTCCTGGGTAGGTAAGCAGCTGCAGGCTACCTAACCAGGTACTGTGCCAGACTGTCCAAGAGGGAGAGAATCACCCACAGACAGAGAGCCTGCTGGAAGGCAAATATCCCATAAGACATGGTTTGGATTGCCCTCAGGGGAGGCGAAAAGTAAAGTAACTAATGAGTAGCCAGATTGCCAGTGATGTAATAAGGTTTATGTCCTAATCTCTCCACTAATTGTCATCATTCTCTATTCTTTTCTGTTTAGCCTTCCTCTTCCTGAGGGGAAACAAGATACTTTGTCCATTCCTGAGTCAGTTTGCACTCTGAGCAACTTTAAAACTTTGAGAATGACATCTTAGATTAAAGTGCTAAATCAATGTTTTCCTTAGAATTTAAGGTGGCAATGAAATTGAAACCCTGGGAAACTCATCTCCCTTTTGAAGAGTCAGGTAATCCTGGAGCAATGAACTCAGGACAAATATCAAGGAAAGGCAAAAGCACAGATTGGAGATCAGCTGCCCCAGTGGCTTCAGCCTCCTTGTGACTTGGGAGATCCAAAGATGGAACTACTTCATATCGATTTAGTTATGTATGTGTTGATTCCCCCAGAGAACGTGAACTCCTGGAGGAAGAGAACCTGCTTCCTTGTTTACATGCTTAGCTGTGTGACATGGAGGATCCAGAGCTGATCTTGGGCTCTTTATAACTGAAACCAAGTCCTGAATCAAACAAATATTGTCTATGTGACCATGGGCAAGTCATTAGCATCCTATTGTGCCCAGGCAACTCTAAACCACTAAGTTGAAGAGTATTGGTGGAAATTTTCTCACAAATGTTCAGGTATATAGAGCCCAGTCCCTTCCCCCCACAAAAAAAAGAAAGAAAGTAAAACTGGGAGGTTTAGAAATGCTTTACACATAGTATTTGTCTTATAAATACTTGTTGAATTGAGTCATATAAATAAGTAAAGTAGGCATTTTCAGGATTGGTTTCAAACTCATCCAACCCTTGCCTTTCCCCTAGAGCTACTAACAATAAAATGATCTGATGAGAATTTCTTCACCTCTCCCTTATACATTTTTTCTCAGCAATATTTTCCTCTGATTCTGGGTTCATCATCTTTGGAGACCGAAGGGGAGGGGGAGCAGGGGCAGCCTAGAGACCAGAGACTCTGCAGCTCTAGGATAATATCACATGACTCTCACAAAGTGAATTCAAGGGGCTTATGAATCAGTTTGAACCAGAAAAGATAAACAAATCTGGAAACCATTAGTCTAGGTCTGGCATGTGCTGAAAAGGGGGATGTCAAGACAAAACTCAGAAAGGATGATCTATGTGTTTATGTAGCTACAATTCAAAATGTCCATGAAGCAGCATGTGCCCATCTCTGTTTCCAGTGTTTGTCCCTCTGTTATTTGGGCTGTCAAGTGGTGATATGCCCCTGGCTTAATTTACTCTCCTGATAAACAAATCAACAGTGAGTGTGGTCATATTTACTGCAGTTCATGTAGCTAAAAAAAGGAAAGGAAAGGAAAGAGAAAAGGGAAGGAAAAAGAAAAGGGAAGTAAGAAAGAATAGAAGGAAAGGAAAAGAAAAAGGAAAGGAAAGGAAAAATGGAAGGGAAGTAAGAAAGAATGGAAGGAAGGAAGGAAGAGAAAGAAAGAAAGAAAGAAAGAAAGAAAGAAAGAAAGAAAGAAAGA
>JAJPUD010002461.1:7239-33083 GCA_023553655.1 Myrmecobius fasciatus | reverse complement strand
ATTTATTGTTATATATTTTGAATCCTTCCTGATATTCTGCTGGGCACGTGATAATTTTCTCTTTTATTTTGTTTTATTTTGTTTTATTTTGTTTTGTATTCTTTTCCTGTTTTTCTTTTTTTATTCTGATTTTTCAAATAAAATAAATTAATTTTTAAAAAATGAAGAAATGAGGCAACAAAATATAAATTACTTAGTCATAGACCTTGTAAACGGAAGAAACAAAATTTAAACCCAGAATATCTTACTCCAAATTTAGAACTGAAAAAGATACTTTCTCATTTCCTTGTCTTCCAGGGAAATGGAAGGTTATTTCGCAAAAGTTTTTTCAAGTAAGAAGGCAGGGCACACATGGAAACTCTGGGAACATATATCACGGCCAATAACTTCAGGATACTTCTGTTGACTGCTGCTGTGTTACTATAGCCATGATTACCATGACCCAAAGGTGCTGAGGGATAAAAGAATCAATGGCTTTAGATTCTCTAGGGGACTCTGCAAAAAGAGACATCTATAATTATATTCAAACTAATACTGGTATTACATATTCAGGGAACATAATCACAGAGATATTACGAGCAATGTTCATGACCTTCTTCTTTCATTTCATAATGTCAATACCTTCCAAAAGCTGCTTGCTTGATAAAACATAGAATAACATTATCGCAGGAAAAGGAAACCATTTTCATCTGGATAACATTGTCAGGCAAATGGTACACCTCACACCGCACCTGGAAACTCTTGTCAAGAATGTCTCTAATTAAGACCTCACCCCTTGAAAGTACTAGTTTCAGTTCAGTGAAAGTACAAAAGAAATTTAATTATATTAATTATTATTTAATGATAATACCACTAATTGTGATGGAAGATGGGAAAATATTTTACAAGTTCATAGGTCTATATGTGTGTACATATATATTTACAAGGTTTATTTCATATATATATATATATATACTTTTATATGTGTATATATATATATATGAAACAACTGATGATGTTTCAAAATTCAAAGTAATGAACCATGTTGACCTCAGAAGAATGGAATTTCAGTATCATGGGGATAGGAAACAGGCTGATTACAAATGAGGGATGAGGCAAAACAAATGGTATAAAGAATGCTCTCAGAAAGATGTATGATTGGAAATAATAGGCCAGTCACATGTCAACAGAGGGTGATTGTCAAAGGAAAGACCTTATACTCCATAGTTAGCCATGAAAAACCTAGAAAAAGCCTCATACCATGGTGTGGAGATTTCTTATATTGGATTTACATGAGTACTTGGACAGTCATTGCACAGGATGAAGTGCAATCTTTACTAGTGGAGAGCATTTCTCTCTTTGGAAATCACAAATCCATTGAAATACTCATGTGTCAAAGCACTGATTATCTGAAAGGCAATTGAATGGAATGGAACAGAAGAGAAATAAAAATAGAACTCATAGGATGATAACTTTAGCTTTGGAAGGGATTTTCAAAGAACATCTAAATTTATCATTCCTTTTACAGAGGAAATAGGTTCAAGGTGGGTCAATTGACTTCCCAATGGCACACATAGTTATTGAGAGTCAGACCTGAACTTGAACCCACCTCCTCTAACTCTAATTCTAAAAATTTCATTTTGGCCTCTAGTCCTGCCTCAGGTATTTACAAGCTGTTTGGCTGCAGGTAGTTCATCCAGCTTTCTGTACCCCACTTTCCTCATCAGTAAAATGGGAATACTGATACCATATTGAAAAAGAGATCATCAAGATAAAATGAGAGAACACATGCAAAACTGTTGGTGAAACTTAAAATTCTTCATAAGAGCCAAGTATGGTTATTTTTTTCTTGACAGGTGAGCATGTTTGACATTTGCCCTTCGGAGTTCCCATAAACTAAAGAATGAAATCACCAACAAAGCTTAAAACAAAACAGCAGAAGATTCTTTGGAGGAAGGGGAAGCAGAAGGTAAACATTGCAGGATTATGTAAATATGAGCTCTGATTACCATGCATTCCAATAAGCCCATTTCCACAGCTGTGCACAAAGCAACATTGCATTCATTATTGCATCTCACAGCATAATCACCTATAATCCTATACGTCCCCACTTTCCTGCCTCCAAGTCCAGTGCTTTGGAGCCAGGCCATTCAGTGTCTGATGTTGTCTAAGTATAGGAAACACTAAAAAGAAAGAAGGACCAGAAGGAAGGAATGACCTTTTATCATTTAAAGCATTTGTTGTGAACTTCAGCCTAAACTTCTTGGAGGAGTTAGCCATCATGATGCTATCCCTGCATGTAACTTCCACTCTTTTATATTTTTCCTCAGCTAATTATCTTCATGTTTATTTTGTACTTATCATCTTAAAATAAAAGCCTTATCTACTTCCTAGCTATGGGACTCCAGCCAAGTCATGTCACCCTCAATTTTTTCATCTATAAAATAGGATAATAATAATAATAATTTTGCTTCAATTTTTCATCTATAAAATAAGGATAATAATAATAATTTTGCCTCAATTTTTCATCTATAAAATAGGGATAATAATAATAATATCAACTTTCCTGGATAGTTATAAGGATGAGAAATCATTTCTAAAATACTTTGCCAATTTTAATTCACTATATAAATTCCAGCTATTCTTACTTTGTTCTATCAATAACAGAATTAGAATCTTGCTACCCACCATGCTTATTTCCAAACCTGTGTTTCAGATGTCTGCTTAAGTAGAAGAGAAAAAGGAAAAGAAAATACTTAACAGACATGAAAGAATAAACTGTTCTCCAGAATGCCCCTCCTACCCAAAAAATGACCTCCATGGAACACAGACAGACCACAGAATCCTGGCAAGACCAGTTCCATATCCAGTTTTTCCCAACTGGGCCAAAGCGTAAAGGAATGAAAAATGAGGCCTTTCGGCATATGAGGGCCACTGATGTGGTCAGACCATGGAATGTACCAGCAAGCCACATCACAGAGACAGGATTCCTCTGGGAAGGAAATTCTCACAAACTTGCATGCAGTGAGGGAAATCATAGGACACTGCTCACAGAGAGCCCAGAAAGCTGACCACAGTGAATTCTCTGCTTCTGTGGAACCCCAGAACCTTAATCAGCCAAGGTCAGGTTGAAATTTTCTTTTTCTAAATTTTCACTTCCATGACTTGGAATCCCAGTCTTTGGGGATCTCCTGAGGTCCCTATATCTTAGACTGATTTGAACGTCAGTTCCTTTATTGAGTGTCACCACAGCAAGGGATTTATTTCCCCAAGGATACCACTATTTCAAATGTTGTATTATAATTTTACAAAGACTTGGCTAAAAATAAAATTACACTTAGTATGACATAGTTATCCCTTTCTAATAAAAGGTGGAGGAGGGGAAACAGATAATCACCAAAATCCCTTCTAGTTCTAATATTCTTTGACTAGTATAAGAAAAAAACTCAAAGCTTTCTTTTGCCTTTTAATCCTTATTAAAAGTCTTTTTAAAATATATTTAGTTTTCTTTGTCAAAAAAATAGTTTAAATTGGAGGACAGAGGAGGTTCAAAATAACTATGATGTAAAAGGGGAAATTATTAAAAACACTAAAATTAGAATATGTATATATCAAGGCTTTAAAAAACACACTGATGTCCAGATGACTCTTTTTGATGGCTGAAAATTTTTCATGCCCTCTTAGTCTATCTCCATCCATGCTTAGACATAATGCCTTGAAACAAAAGCTGGGGAGTACCTTACTTTAGAATCAGAAGAATAGTATGATTTCACAGTTTATCCTTGGCCACCTTTGCGCACTAAATTATCCTACCAAGACTTTTTTCTCTCCACTATCTCCAACTGTTGTAAGCAAACTATATCAATTTTGGTTAGCTGATTGCAACCCTCTGTTCTCCTTTGAGCATGGAACCAGGATGCCCCTTAAATACCTGGGAGTAAATCCATTATAATAGATACCATAAATAAGCCAGTAATTTGCAAGATAGAGAAATAGGAGTAATGCAAGGAGATTTCTGTGGGCAGAGATGACCCTGCGACCTTTTCACCAACAAAGTAGTCTTAATCTAGTTTTGCTTTTACAAAATGCTGTAGCAAAGGGTTAGCCTTGAATAAATACCAATTAGTTCCTCAAAGCCAATGTGTTGTTGCTGAATTTATCTGGCTTCCTTCACAGGTCAGAAACTTTCAGCTGAGGAGTATGGGCTACATTTGCCATAATATAATTGTGATTTGGAACATGTAAGTGGTACCATAGTGCATAGAACACTGGGATTGGAATCAGGAAAACTCATCTTCATGAGTTCAAATCCAGCCTTGGATTTGTGTATGTGATTCTGGCCACATCACTGAAACTTTCCTTTGCTCCAATTTCTTCAACTAGAAAATGAGGATAAAAGCAAGGTCATTGTAATGATCAAATGTGATAATATTTGTAAAGTTTTGGCAGAGTGTTTGACATGCAGTACGTGTTTAGCAAATACTTGCTTGCTTTCTTCCTTAGGAATTGATGAGGTCACCATAGAAGAGAGTTCAGAAAGAGAAGAAAAGAAGAACCAGGGCAGAATCTGGCTTCTTAAGAGCAGTAATTTTGGAAGATTGGATTTTTTGGTTTCTCTTTCTATGTCACTCCAGTGCTTAGCACAATACCTGGTGTTTTATAACTACATAAGAAATGGAGAAAGAAAGATGACATTGTCACAAAAGCCAAGAAAAGAGAACTTATTGAGGAGGAGAAGATTGTCACAGGCTCAAAAATTTCAGAAAAGTATAACAATGAGGACTGAGAAAAGAGTAATAAAATGAGTTAAAAGATGATAGAGAGCAAAGATAGTTTTCAACATTCACCCTTGAAACTTTGTTATTGTTTGCTTGCTTGTTTTTTCTCATTTTCTTTCCTTTTTGATCTGATTTTTCTTGTATGGAATGATAAATATGTAAATATGTTTTTTAAAAATTGCACATGTTTAACCTATATTGGATTACCTGCCTTTTAAGGAAGGGGAGAGGGGGAGGGAGGGAGAAAAAATTGGAACACAAGATTTTTCAGGGATGAATGTTGAAAACTAACTTTGTATGTATTTTGAAAGAAAAAAAGTTTTATTATTAAAAAATATGGGAGGGGTTAACCACACTAAAGAAAAGGCAATCCTTTCCTCAGAAACTGGATCAAAAGAAGAAAGTAGAGATTTTTTTTAAGTTTTAATACATAGGTCAAAGAGAAAATGATGTGAGGCTTCCATTTCCCCAATAAAAGTAGAAATCGTAAGTGCTTTGCTCAAAAGAAGAGAATGTAATATAAAAGATTTAAGGGAAAAGAGAAAAATTTTGAATAGTAATTGTGGAAAGGATGATAGAATGAATCAGAATGAATCGTGAAAGAAAGAAAAAAGGATTGCTGGGAAGCAGTGAGAATTCGGGTAAGAATCAAAAAGTGGATTTATAGTGAACCTACTGGGACTATTTCCTGGCCTTTTCAAGGGCTCCCAGGATTATGAGTGGAAGCAGGGAAGGGTGATAATTGGGGCAGCCCAGGTTTGGAGTGTGACAAAACAAGACAGGAAAGACAGGTGCTGTAGTGGATAAACACTGGAACTGAACTGAGGAAGAATCATCTTTGTGAGTTCACATTTAGCATCAAACACTTTCTAGCTATGTGACCCTAAGTAAGTCACCTAACCCTGTTTACCTCAGTTTTCTCATCTGCAAAATGAGCTAGAGAAAGAAATGACAAACCACTCCAGTATCTTTGTGAAGAAAACCCCAAATGGTGTCACACAGAGTCAAACACAACTGACACAACTGAGTATCAACAAGGATGAAGCAAGTGATAGCACTCAAGGACAACTTCTAGGTGGTGCAGTGACTAATGTGAAATTTAGAGCCAAGGAAACATAAAGTCTAATTCAACTTCAGACATAACCTACCTCTGTCATCTTGTTCAAGTCACTCACTTCTCTCATCCTCAGTTTCCCTATTAAATGGGAATAATAAGAGCACCTCTTTCCCATTATTTTTGAGAAGACTAAAAAGAAATAATATGCATAAAGTCCTTTGAATATAAAAAGAGAGAGAACCACTACCCTACAAACTACAATTATGGGTCAAATCAAATGAGATAGATTTTAATAGAAATGAATGTAAGGTCATACATTTAAGTTTTTTTTAATCAATTGCATAAGTACAGGGTGAAGCACATATGATGAGAAAATTGATCTGTAGAATATAAGATCCCTGAAGGTAGGAATTATTTCAGTTTTGTCTTTGTATACCCAGAGTCTAGCATGATTCCCAGGACATAACAGAGAGTTCATACACATTTGTTGAAATTGAGTACATGTGCAGCATAACTCAGATTTTTAATGAACCCCTAGCTCAATGATTCTGCAATAGTCTAAATTTCTATGCAAAGCATCCAGAAAAGGGGGGATGATGGATCCTTTGTTTAGTTCTATCTATGGTAGAATACTGTCATCAATCCGAGGTACCATATTTTAGAAGGACATTGGCCAGCTGAAGAATATCCAGAATAGGGCAAACTAGATGTTGACATGCTAAATCTCAAAGTCCTGCCACACAAATATCTGGACATGTCTGGCCTAGAAAATATGGTGGTGGAGACAGGGATGAGGAGAACGATAGGCCAGTATCTTCTAAGTATTTCAAGATGTGAAATTTAGTCCTAGAATAGCAAGAAGGATGTATAAAAAGCAAAAGTAGATTTAAGCTTGATAAAAGCCTTTCTAAAAATTTGGGGGTAGAGAGGAACAAAAAATCTAGAATATCAATGGAAATAAAGAAAAGAAGTATGTATGAAGGAAGCACAGCATTTTTAGACCTCAAGTTAACCATAAAGCAACAGTCATCAAAACTATCTGGTACTGGATAAACAATAGAGACATTTATCAATGGAACAAATGAGAAAAAAAAGGAATCAGAAATAATAGAATTCAACAACTTCATATTTGATAAAATGATAAAAACATTAATTACCTATGGAAAAACTCTTTATTTGATAAAAACTAGTCTGGCAGAAATTAGCCTTAGACCAATACCTTGTACCATATACCACAATACATTCTAATTGGATATGCAACCTTAATATTTTTTTCAAAAAAATCAAACAGAAACAGACTATATAGCTCTCAAAACTATTGATAGGAGTTATATTCTTAACCAAAAAAGAGATAGAAGCAATTACAAAATATTAAACAGATAATTTTGATTATTTAAAACTGAAAAACTTTTATACAGACCAAGTTAATGTATCTAGGGTAAGAAAAGAAATAGCTGAATGAGAAAAAAATAATCTTTGTATCAAATTTATCTAATAAGGATTTGATATTCAAGATATATATTTATATACACATATGCACATATGTGTACACATAAATAAATATGTGTATGAGTAATAGCAATAAATAAGTGGTCCAAGGATATGAATAAATGTTTCTTTAAAAAAATTTCAAAGTTTTTGCAATTTATAATTATAAAATTCTCTAAATCATACTAATGATAAGAGAATGCAATGAAAATAGCCCTGATAAATACCTAATACCTTGAAGATTGGTAATAAATAGATCATAGGAGATGGAAAGAAAGATAAAGAGAGAGAGGCTACATAGATAGAAACATAGATGGATGGATGATAGATAGAATAACAATAAATGTAGATAGTGTTGGAGTGGTTAAGGAAGGATACGCATACCAATACATTGTGGGTTGTACTGTAAAACAGTACAACTATTTTGGAAACCAATTTGGAATTACACAAATAAAGTTACTTAAATGTCCATGCCCTCTGAATCAGAGAATCCTTTAAAAGTATTATGCCCCAAAGAAGTCACCAATAAGACAAAAGTCTCCATATGCCCCAAAATAATTATTGATTACTACAATTTGGAAACAAGTTAGTAGCCCATCAAATGGAGAATGGTTAAACAAACTCTAGTATATGAATGTAATAAAATATTGCCATGCAATAAGAAATAATGTTTGTAGTGAATACACAGAAGGGTGGAAAGATGTGTAAGAACTGATACTTTATGAAATAAGTAAAATCAAGAAAACAATCTACAGAGTAACTACAACATTGTAAATGAAAAAATGACGCCAAAAATCAAAAAGAAATGTAACAAAATTATAAGGATCCAGCAGGACATGAATGAAAAGATATGAGACGGTATGTCAGCCCACATCATAGAGGGAAATGTGTGAAAATTTTACAGATTTCGTGTATCTTCAGATTTTTTTCAATATATTGATCATTAATGCTGATTTTTTCTCTCTCTGAAAAATATTGTTTGCTAAATAAGATGGCTTTTATAGAAAGAAAAGGGGAATACATCAGATAACTATGATAATGTAAGAAAAGAAAATATCAAGAAAAACATTTTTTAAAATAAAGACATCTTCCTGAAGAATAAAGCCATCAAAAGTGGAATGATTTGCTATAGGAGCTTGACAATCTCTCCACTAGAGGTCCTCAAAGGAAGACTGAATGACCACTTGGTGGGGCTACTATGTAAGGGACCCCTCTTTAAATACTAATTGAACTATATAATCTCTGAAATCCATTTTGACTAAGCTTTGGTGATCAAACAGGTTGAGAAAGGAACTAACTGGGGAAAACATTGTGTCTTATAGTTTTCCCACGAAATGGTTGACTCAGACTTTGTGGGCTTTTGTAAGAGACATTTGAGTGGCAGCCTTGGTTCTATTGTCAGGAATTATTAAAGAAATTAGCTCCTGGGTATGGGGCAGGAAGCTGAATTTGTAGATAAATTGCTGGGGAAGGAGATATTGCTGAAACTGAGCAGAGAGTTTTAGCACCTTGGATCAACCAATCTCCCTTTAAATAGATCACCACTTTCTCAAGTAGTCCTTTGCATCATTGGACAGCCATAATTGCTAGGAAATTGTTGAAGGAAAATATTGACTAGAAATAGTTGAGTGATAATAATACCTAATGATATGAATATGATAATGCTAGTGATAATATAATACTATACTAGTTATCTTCTATATAGCATTTTAAGATTGGCAGAGTATCTTACACATGTCATCTCATTTAATCCACAGGATAGCCTATAAAATAAATTCCATCATTAACCTCTTTTTACTGATGTATGAACTGAGGCTGGGAAGTTAAGGAACTTTTCCAAGCTCCCAAAATCAATAAGCAAAGTAGAATTTGAGCTCAGATTTGACTTTTAATTTTAGCCCTCTACTTCCTGTCCCACCTAGCTGTCTTAAGTTGTATATTGCACAGCACATTCAAATGTCAAGTTCATGAACTTTCCTCGATTCCTATGTGGGGGAAGAGTACATTTAGCAACATAGAATGGGGACCTAAATCTATGTGGGAATAAATTATACTACTACCTGGAAGAAATCTGAATCCCCCAAAGATTGCAGAGGAATAATTGAGAAGTGAAATGACTACCCAGAGGTTATCACTGATCCTGGTCAAGGTAAGAGCCATTGGAGATGACATGGAACATTAAAAATTAACCACAAGCTAAGATGGCATATTAAATCAGAATTTGGCTTTCTGGATCATGGTGTGACATAATCTTGGCCAAAACTAGATGTCAAAGAAGAAGAGTTGTTTTGGTTTGTTTTCCTCCTATGTATCATAAGGGGGGCAGATTTTTATATTGCTGTTAGTAACTCATGGTGTATTAGGCACTTTTTCTTGATATTCTTTAATAAGCATTGAGAATAGCTCTTCATCTCATAGATTAATGTTATTTCCCTACATATCTGGGACTTCAGGCCCTTATCAGATATATATCATGCAAATATTTTCCCCCAATTAACAGTTTCTAGGAGAGACATTCTAAAAGTTTTCAAATATTTGAAGATTTCTCCCGTAGAAAAAAAGATTACAAATATTCTACTTGGGGAAAAGAAGTTTTCAACTCAAGGTGAGGTAGGGAAAAGTATAGTTAGAGATGTCCAGAAATGGAACAGGCTGCTTCAGGATGTAATAGAAGGAATAATGAAAAAAAATGATATGACAAATAGCATTTCAGATTTATAAGTAGCATTTCATTTTACTTTCACAGGTGTTTTTATTATACCGATTTTATATATGAGGAAATAAGGCAGACATAGGCTAAAATACTTGCCTGGCATCTCATAGCTCATAAATATCTGAAGCTGGATTTGATTTCAGCTCTTCCTGACTGCAGATTTAGCACTCTATTCACTGCCTCTCTATTAGTAATCAATGGTTTAAATGGAATATGGATGATTCATTAATTGTGGAAGCTGTAGACAGGACTCATGGTTTAGCAGAGACTATCTAAAAAGCAGTCCATGTAGCTTTAAGAGCTTATGAATCTCAATTACCTCAAATTAAGCAAAGCCATTGACTTGGTAGGACCTTTGAAGACCACCAAATCTAACCTCCATCCTGAAGAGGAATCCCCTCTATGATTCCCCAGCATCCAGGCATTTACCTAGGGTCTACAATGAAGATGAAATTGAGGAAGTTCATCTTCCTTTTGGATGATTCTAATTTAAGGATATTTTTCACTATCTGCTAACCAGAAATCCATCTTTCCTTTATAATGAATGCTACTCAATCGACGCTTAGCCAGGAGCTACTCAAGATTTTATAGAATGTAAGCTCTTTGAGGGCAAGGGTGATTTCATTTTTCTCTCTGTACTCCCAATACTTACCACAGTACCAAACATTTAATATGTATCAATGATGAACAATATTTTTGATGAGAGCAAAAATTTTCAAGGAAGAGACTGTTTTTTTTTTAATATCTGGTCTCATACAGAGCAGGCATTTAATAAATTGAGTTGAAAGCAAATACAGCATATTTGTCAAAACTATAGATGACAGAGCTTAGAAGTATAGCTACAAATTATGAGAGTTCCAAAATAATTTTCTCAGAATAGAAAAAATGGACCAAATATATTAAGATAAAATTTAATATATATAAATGTAAGATTGTATGCTTAGATTCAAATACTATTCAACAGTAGAGACCAGAATATAGGGCTAAACCTCTCCACTTGTAGAACTTCTGCCAAGTTAACATTGAACTGTGGATTTGTTGATTCTAAATTCATTCATTGTGTTGTATGATGGATTAACCCACATCTGTACAACTTTTTTCATAAGAACAAAATCTGATACTATATAAATATCACTTATCTGATGATTTTGCAACCCTGACAAAAATAAAATAATATTAGCCTGGCATTACATGGTCTCGATGGAACAATTTGAATGTTTTGTCATCGACTCTTATTTCTATATCTAACCCTGTTTCTATCAACATTCTTTTTCTACATATTCATTTATCACCTCTTTACTTTTGGTATTTTCCCAGGAATCAGAGTTCAACTTATTATAGTTTTCTGAATAAATAATAGTAGTTAGCCTGCAGATACCACTTTACAAATTGTATTATTTTATCCTCACAACAACCTTAAAAAGTGGGTACTATTGTTATGCCTGTTTTACACATGAAGAATTTGAGACTGAGAAAAAATCAGTGATATGCCCAAAATCACACAGCTACAAGTGTCTGAGGCTAGGTTTGAATTCATGTCTTCCTGACACAAGTTCCAACACTCTGCATCATCTAGATTATGGTTTTCTTCCTTTTCTTGAAAATTAGGGTGATAATGGCCTTGTTTTTTCCTAAGGTACTTCCTTTGTCCTCCACAACCATTCAAAAACCACTAACCAAGATGTTAACTTATTAAGCAACTAACCATTAAATTAAGCAATCATATCTGCCCATTTAACCCTCAGTAAAGGAAAGTATATAGTTCCTGTGAGTCATTTTTAAAATTTTGTTTAGTATTTTATTTTCCCCAAATACAAGTAAGAATAGTTTTTAACATTTGTTTTTGAAACTGTGAAGTCCAAATTTTCTCCTTTACTCCCTCCTTACTCCCTTCATTAAGAAGGCAAGAAGTTTGATATAGGTTATATGTGTGGTCATACAAAACATATTTTCTATACTAATTATGTTATGAAAGAAAACATAGGCAAAAAATTCAAGAAAAATTAAAGTAGGCTTCAATCTGTAGTAAGACATGTAAGTTCTTTCTCTGGGTATGGATAGCATTTTTCATCATTAAGTCCTTCCATGACATCTTGGGTCACTGTATTGCTGAAAATAGCTAAGTCACTCACAGCTGATCATCTTACAATATTATTGCAAGTTTATATAAAATACATGTCATTTTGCATCAGCTCATGTAAGTCTTTCAAAGTTTTTTTTCTGAGAACATCCTGCTTAAAACACAAGAATATTCCATCACAATCATATACCACAGTTTATTTAACCATTTCTCAATTGATGGGCATCCTCTCAATTTCCAATTCTTTGCCACCAGAAAAGAGCTGCTATAAATATTTTTGTACATATATGTCCTTTTGTTTTCTTTTTTGGAGGGGAGGATATACAGATCTAGTAGTGGTATTGCTAGATTTGTATTTCCCTCCATCCTATTACCCTTCCCTCATTTATTCTATTCTCTCTCTTGTTTCACCTAGTCACTCCTCATAAGCATTTTGCTTTTGCCTACCCACTTGCCCAATCTGTCCTCACTTCTACCACTCCCCCTTTCTCTCATGCCCTTCTCCTAATTTCCTGTAGTATTGGATAAATTTCTATACACAACTGAGTGTGTATATTATTTCCTTTTTGATCCAATTCTAATGGGAGTAACATTTATTCACTCTCTCTATTATCCTCTATTGTAAAAGCTTTTTTGCCTTTTATATATGAGATAATATATACTATTCCACCTTTCCTTTTTCCCTTTCTCCCAGTACATTTTTCTCTCACCCCTTAATTTTATGTTTTTAGATATCATCCCATCATATTCATCATACCTGTATCCTCTGTCTATATAGATTCCTTCTAACTGCTCTAATAATGAGAAAATTCTTGAGTTACAAGTATTATCTTCTCATGTAGGAATGTAAATAGTTTAACTTTATTAAGCTCCTTATGATTTCCCTTTCCTGTTTGCTTTTTCATACTTCTTTTGAATGTTGTATTTGCAAGTCAAGTTTTCTGTTTAGTTCTGATTTTTTATCAAGAATGCTTTGAAGTCCTTTATTTCATTGAATATACATTTTTCTCCCTGAAGGATTATACTCAGTTTTGCTGTGTAGATGATTCTTGTTTGTAATCCTAGCTCCTTTGTCCTCCAGAACATCCTATTTCAAGCTCTTCAGTCCTTCAGTGTAGCAACTGCTAAATCTTGTGTTATCCTGTCTGTCTATGGCTCCATGATATTTGAATCATTTCTTACTGGCTACTTGTAATATTATCTCTTTGACAAGGGAGTTCTGGAATTATGCTATAATATTCCTGGGAGTTTTTGCTTTGGGATCTCTTTCAGGAGGTGATTTATGGATTCTTTTAATTTCCATTTTACCCTGTGATTTTAGAATATCAAGAAATTTGTCCTTGATAATTTTCTGGAAAATGTGTAGAAAGTTTTTTTTGATCATGGCTTTCAGGTAGTTTAATAATTTTCAAATTATCTCTCCTGGATATATTTTCCCAAGTCATTTATTTTCTCCAGTGAGATATTTCACATTGTCTTCTATTTTTTTCATTCTTTTGGTTTTGTTTTATTATTTCTTGATTTCTCATAAAGTCACTAGCTTTCATGTGTTCAATTCTAACTTTTATGAAATTATTTTCTTCAGTGAGCTTTTCTACCTCTTTTTCCATTTGGTCAATTCTATTTTTTAAGGAGTTTCTTTCTTCAGGGAATTTTTGTGCCTCTTTTGTCATTTGGTCAATTCTGCATTTCAATGCATTCTTCTCCTCATTGTTTTTGTATCTCTCTTAATAATTACCCTAGTTTGTAAAGATGTTATTTTCTTCAATATTTGTGTGTGTGCTGCCAAATTGTTGACTTGTTTTTCATAATTTTCTTTCATCACTCTCATTTCTCTTCCCAATTTTTCCTCTACCTTTCTTACTTTATTTTCAAAATCCTTTTTGATCTTTTCCATTGCCTGATACCAATGCACATTTTTTCTTTGAGACTGTGGATGTAGGAGCTTTGACTTTGTTATCTTTTTCTGAATGTTTTGTCAACATTGTAACTTTCTACAGTCAGAATCTTTATATTATTGTTGCTTTTCCATTTTCCCAGTCCCAATACATTTCTTGACTTTTAACTCTTTCTTAAAGTGGAGCTCTTTTCCAAGAGAGAACTATCCCACACTTCAGGAGTTTTATCAAACTGTTTTGGAGGTACTTGTAGGGATCTATAAGTTTTCAGTTTTTCCAAAGTGTTACAATCTAAGAACCGGTGTTTACTACTCCCCTGGCTTGTTCTCTGATCTGTGAAGGACCACAAGTACTATTTCTGCCCTGAAACTGTGAAAAGGGTTTCTGCTTCACTATAATTGCAAGCTCTGGTGTGCTAGTGCTCCTCCTGGTCCTAGGACTGTCATGCAGGACTGCACCCCATAACCCAGAATGGGCAAAGTAACAATATTCTGCCCCTAGTGCCAGCAGAGACCCCTTAATCTCCTGAGTAGTTGGTCAAACCTTTTACTGTCTTTGTGATCAATAATGTGATCACATTTTGGGTCAAAAGCTCTAGAAGTCACTGCTCATGGCTGATTCAATGGCTCCTGGTTTACTGGGACCTGGTCTGCATTGGTATAGTCTGCACTGTTCCTGTTTTACTGTGCTCTACACTCATCCTGATGCAACAGATCTTTCCTGCCAACTTTTCAAATTGTCTTGAACTGAAAAATTATTTCACTCTGTTTCTTTTTTTGTTCCATTGCTTCAGGAATGTTTTATAGCATTATTTGGGGGAAATCACAGGTGAGTCACTTTTATTTTCCTTGACCTTGGCTTAGTCTTCTCCTCCTTTGAGTCTTAAAGTCATTAAGGGCAGTTGTGTTTTCCTTTTACCATTTCCTTACTTATCTTTGGGTATTTACTCCCCATCATTTTTACCCTGTAGTGGCAAATGCATAAATCATTCATCCTAATTTGTGATCAAAGAAGACTGGAAGTTATTATTGATCACAAAATAGACAATTTTGATTATATTAAATTAAAAAGTTTTTGCACAAACAGAACAAATGCAGACAAGATTAGAAGGGCAGCAGCAATAAACTTAGAAAACATTTTTATATTCAAAGATTTTGATAAAGGCCTTATTTCTAAAATATATACAGAATTGACCCAAATTTATAAGAATTCAAGCCATTCTCCAATTGATAAATGGTCAAAGGATATGAGCAGACAATTTTCAGATGAAGAAATTGAAACTATTTCTAGTCATATGAAAATGTGCTCTAAACCACTATTGATCAGAGAAATGCAAATTAAGACAACTCTGAGATACCGCTACATCCCTCTCAGATTGGCTAAAATGACAGGAAAAGGTAATGGCGAATGTTGGAGGATCTGTGAGAAAACTGTTTGTTGCAGCCCTTTTTGAAGTGGCAAGAAACTGGAAACTGAATGGATGCCCATCAGTTGGAGAATAGTTAAATAACTTATGGTATGAATGCTATGGAATATTACTGTTCTATAAGAAACGATAAACAGGATGATTTCAGAGAGGCCTGGAGAAACTTACAAGAACTAATGCTAAGTGAAGTGAGTAGAACCAGGAGATCATTATACACGGCAACAACGAGACTATGGGATGATCAATTCTGATGGACAGGGTTCTCTTCAACAATGAGATGATTCAAATTAGTTCCAATTGTTCAGTGATGAAGAGAGCCATCTACACCCAGACAGAGGACCGTGGGAACTGAGTGTGGACCACAACATAGCATTTTCACTCTTTCTGTTATTGTTTGCTTGCATTTTATTTTCTTCATCATTTTCTTTTCTGGTCTGATTTGATTTTTCTTGTACAGCAAGATAATTATATAAATATGTATGCACATATTAGATTTAACATATATTTCTACCATGTTTAACATATATTGGACTACTTGCCATCTAGGGGAGTAAAATGGGAGAAGGGGGGAAACTAGAACACAAGGTTTTGCAAGGGGTAACGTTGCAGAATTATCTATGCATATGTTTTCAAAAATAAAAAGCTTTAATAAAAAAATAGTTCATCCTGAAAGAAAAAAAATAATAGAAAAATAAAAATTGAGTACCTTATATTTAGTTTTTCCTCAGTTATCATTATTATATTCACCCCAGTACTATTTTAAGACTCTTCTTCCTCCCAATATATCTTAAAAGAAGCACATCTGTCATCCTTGAATCTCATTCTCAACTCACAGGCCTTAGTGTTTCTGAATCTACTTTGAACAATCCTATTCTACACTCATATTCATTTTCCAGTGACCTGCCATCGCTTCCATCTTCTGTGTGTCTTTTTTTTAATCTAAATTGTTTCTTGAATTGATTGTACATTCCCACTGACCTCTTCAGGCAACTATGGCTTTTCTTTCTTTTCAGGATTACTCCACTTTGTGACTTCAGAATTGTGTTCTTAAGTTTCCTTTCCTTCCAGATTGAATTCAATTATAAAAGTTTAGTCCATGGCTTTCCTCTGAACTCTTTGAAATTTGCTTTCTGAAAATCTAGGATCCTTGTGAAATTATGCCCAGCATTGTTCCTCTCTATCATAAATTCAAGTAGGTATTGAATCCTTACCCCCAAAATTCCCTATCATACACACCAGACACCACCACTGCCAAGCAACCAATTATTCTCTATTTCTGTCAATCAATCAAATACAGAACAGAATTTCTTCTTGTTGCTTCCTATGCTTCATCTATGCTCCTCATGCATCCTATATTTCAATGCTTCATCTTTTTGAAAAATGAAATTATTATAAGGTAAATAAAGAAGTTATTAATTGTGCTTTTTAAAAAAGGAAAAGAACTCCAAAAGGATAACAGATGATAGAAGGCTTCCATCACTCTTGTCATTTGCTTCCTGAACTCTTCATTGATTTCCTCTTTCTGTCCTAGGGGAATGTAGTGTACTCTCATGACCAAAAATTAAATAATAATAATACTAAAAATAATCTGTTTCTCCCCTGCATTGATCTTCAGCCAAATGTTCTCTGCCATATTTCCCCTTTCTGATGGATTTCCTCCCATTCTTCCCTAAATCCCTTCTATCTTTCTTGCTTTTTTGGCATAAGGTATACTTTCATAAAAATATCCCAGGCATAGATTTTCCCCCACTAAATCTCAGTGACATCTTCAAAGTTAAATTTGCTTCAAATAGTTAGGGCCATTCTTCTTATTTCTTGACCAAATATTGAGATTTGTGAGGAGAAAGAAGGAATATTTCATTATATAGGTTTTAGGAAATATTTGAAAGGAATACACAGATTGGAGAAGATTGTTTTCCATATCAGATTACATCTTTATACTTGCACAATTGACTGAAATGTACAGAAAACATCTAGCTGGTTCTTTGTTATTGATTTTAAAAATAAATTTTATTCAAGAGAATGAAAATGGGGTCTTAATTTGTACTACTAATTACTAGTACACTAGGGTACACTAATTTGGCATTTTTATGTATCTTGATAGCTGCATTTCTTTATAATTGGTTGTCTTTGTATTACTCAGGATTTTGTTTTATTCATTTAACAACATTTTTCTGTAAAAGGATTCATAAACTTTACTAAATTAAATGCCAAAGCAGGTCCATGGCACAAAAAAAAAAAGATTCTGAAGTCACAGTTTCAAGGCTCAATGAAATTGGTTCCCAGAGTCAACAAAATCCTCCATGATTCTGTGGAGAATATATATCTCTATATGTAGAAAGATAGATGTAAATATATAGACATAGATAGATACACATACATAGAATAAATATATTAAGTATAATTATAACTATAAAATAAAAAAACAAAAATAAGCTATAAAATGAGTAAGTATATGTTTATGCACACATACATATATGAAATTGTTAAATACCAAATAGTTTGTCATTTGAAGGAATTCAGGAAAAGATTCTTTTTCTAAACAGAAGTTCTCCAACTGTCCCTCTTATTTATAGTATTTTTCCCCAGTGGTAGCGTTGATGGAGAAAGAGATCTTCAATTTCATTAGTGTTTTCAGTTTCCGGAGAAGATCCTCTCCACCACTGATGATTGGTAACTCTTATATTTGATCTTCTCAAAAAGTTGCCTGAGGCACCCAGAGGGCACATGACTTGCCTAGTCATGTAGGCAGTGACATGTGAGAGAATAGACCTAAACATCAAGTTTTATAGAGAGCATTTTTTCAACACATTAGTAACATAATGTCAGTGCTGAAAAGGACCTAAGCAGCTAAGTAGTCCAACCTATCTTCACCCCTGCCCCTTTACAGATGTCCAAAGGAGTTAAGTGATTTTCCCAGTCGCATAAGAACTATGACTAAGAAGTATGATTTGAACTCAGTTCCTGTGAGTATAGAACCAGTGTTCTAGCTACCTTACCTAAACAATGGTTATCTGCCCTTTGCTTGAAAAGCTGTTAGTTGGAGAAGGGGGCAAGTAAAGAGGGAATAAAGGGGAGAATCCATTACTTCCCAAGACATCCTCAGATAGATCTCTTAGACCTTTGCTTTCTACCACTTTTATTACTTGTTCCAAGTTTAGTCTTCCTGAATCAAACAAAATGAGTCTATTCTCCCTTCCATGTAACAGGCCTTCAGATACCTCCTCTGTCCCTCTCTTATCCTTAAGACTTCCTTTCCTGGACTAAAGCATCCCATTTCCCTTATTGATCCTCATATACATGGATTCAAAACTCTTGCTGGTTGCCCTCCCCTAGACCTCCTCCAGCTTATCAATGTACTTCTCAAACTGTGGCTCTCAGGATACTCCAGACTGGGTCTGATTGGAGTAGGTCATTTTGAGATGAACACCTTTCTGCACACTATGCTTTTTAGTCAGCATATAGTAACATTAGATTATTTGATGTCATATCAAAATCCAATTCTTAAAAAGCCATCTGTTAAATAGACATCTGTAGAAACTATAAGGACCAGCTGTCCAAGGTGTTGTAAGGCCCAAATGAGATAATATCTGTGAAGCCCTGTAAACCTTAAATTGTTATAAATGCTGTATAATATTCAGAAAATAGCTAACATTTACATGGCACTTTAAAGTTATCATGTTACTTTATAGACATTATTTCTTTTCATCCTCACAATAACCCTAACTGGTAAAGGTTATTTTTTTACATGTTATATGTTTTACTGATGAGGAAACTGAGGCACAGAGAGATTAAGTGACTTACCCTGAGCTCTATCACTAGTGTCCAAGGGAGCTCTTGAACTCAGTTCTTTCTGATTCCAAGTCCAGCATTCTAACCACCACACCACCCAGTTGCCTAGAAGTATAGATCTGTGAGTTTCTCAGCATAAAAAAACTCCCTCATGAGAATACACCTTCTGCCAAAGCAGCTCAGCCCCTTCTTACCTAAAACACTGAGAGATTCATTGCCCAAAGTCATGCAAAACAGAAGACTTTGAGCCAAGGTTTTCATGGCCCTTAAATCAGCCCTTTATCGCTACACCAGACTGTCATCATAATTAGGTAACTGGTCCTGTGGTTCCAATTGTAAGCTTTTATATTTACTCCTTTAATAGGTCCCCTTATCAGAATGATTCAGCTATCTAGTCTGTTGAAATCTTTTTGGATGCTGCCCATATGTCAGCTCATGGTCCTGCATGATCCATATTTTCCATAAGACATGACTTCTCTTGAGCCACTACTCCAGTCTGTCAGGATCTCATCTATGAGATGATCCTTTCCTGGAGACTTGTCACCTTAGCCCTATGAGACTGTGGATCAGGACGCTTCTTCTTCCAGCTTAACTGCTGTCCCCTTTTTCCAACTACTCTGCATACTGCTACCCACCCCACCCACAAGAGTGAACTTTTCCCAGGTGCAAGAATTCTTGGCTCCTGATCTTCTCAGCTGTCTGGGATTTTCAAGGCTTAACTACAGATAAGAGCACTGTTGTTGCCCTGCCCTGCCTTGCCCGTTCCAACTGCAACATTCCCTTGGCAGCCCTTGTTCCCTATGATGATCATGAATACAAAGCATTATGGGATAGTGGAGCTAATCCTGAGAAGATGCAGCAGTTTCCTGACCAGTCCTGGGTGAGTGAATCAGCTCAGAAAAATTGTCCTTTCCTTTTGGCTTACACATCAATAGCCACTGTTTCATCAGTCTTTTCTTCTCCTTACTTTTCTTAATTCTCTCTTTGGATCTTCTGAGTTAATTGTTAATAAAATCTTAATACTTCCCTGGTTATCAAGATCTTTATTTACCCACTACCTGGAACACAGTAGGCATTTAATAAATGATTGTTGATTTCCTGACTTTGTCTAAATAAATATTTTTTCAGTACCTCCAGTTGCCTGAAATTCTACCAATGGGCCAAAATTATTTTTATTTCAAGGTTTTTGTTTTCCAATTAGGATATTCTTGGAGGGGGCAGCCCTTTAAACTGTTCTAAGTCAATTATACTTCAGTACATGAGTTCTAGAACCTTTCTTTTATATTACCTCCTTTGATGCATATAATTTCCACTGATAGAATTCCAGATCCTTGAAGAGTGTTTGGTATATAAGAGGCATCTTATAAATGCTTGTTGATTGAAAGACTGACCTAGGCACAGTGGGATAGAACTTTGAAGTTGGAGTTAGGAGAATGTGAGTTTGAATTCTACCTCAAATACTTACTAGCTATGTGATTCTGGGTATGTCACTTAACCTTTCCATGGCTCCATTTATCATACTGTAATATAAGTATACTAATAACACTGACCTCCCAAGGTTATTTTCAGGATCAAATGAGATAATATTTGTAAAAACTTTGAAAATCTTAAAGTAGTCCAAAAATACTAGCTATTATAGCATGATAATATTGTTAGATAGGTAGTTCAAATATTAAATGAACAAATTTAGAATCAGAAGAAGCTTGAAATATCATATAGTTAAATCTGCCTAATTTACAAGAAGAGAAACCGATAGCCAAAAAGATAGAAAGATATAGTGATTTGTCCAAAATCACATTGATAGTAAGTAGCAGAACCAAATTTGAGGTCAGTTCCTCTGACTCCAAAGCTACTGCTCACTGCACTACATGCTCCCTCTACTAAAGATCACTTGGACATAATATATGGAAAGTGCTTTGCAAAACTCAAAGCCCCATAGAAATGCAGGGTCTTGTTATTATGGATAAGGCAACTGAGGTTTGGAATGATTTGGAAATTTCTCTAAGTTCACCCCATCAGTAAGTGAATGCCCATTTTCCAGAGTTCAAATCTGGTCTCAGATACTTCCTAGCTGTGTGACCCTGGACAAGTCACCTCACCCGGTTTACCTCAGTTTCTTCATTTGTAAAGTGAGCTGGAGAAGGCAATGACAAGCCATTCTGGTATCTTTGCAAAAAAAAAAAAAAACCTCCAAATCATGTGATGGAGAGTCAAACACAATTTAAACAACTGAGCAACAGACATCTGTACCCTGGTATAAAATAAATTGCCAATCCTTTCTTGAAAGCAGGCTTGGATGGCAGATAGGGGACATGATACTGGGGAGTGGGCAGGAGGGCTAGACACTGTGGACAGGGAAAATATCATTAAGGAAGAAAAGTGCACATAATTAAGAACTTAGAGGAGTAGAAAAAGTACTATGTTGTTTTAATGACTGCAAGAACTCTGGATTTGGGTCAAAGAACCTATTGTTTAGGATATGTATTATCTAGGGCAATTCATTTAATCTCTCTAAACTCAGTTTCTTTATCAGTAAGAAGCTGGGGCTGGATTCCATAGTTTCCAAGGTCCCTTCCAGTTATAAATCCATGATCCCATGGTCCAGTATGAATTTCTGGAGTATGACATTTGAAGTGCTTTCACTAGAATTATTTGAGAGATAAGACAACAAAAAATGTCTGTCTCAAAGTGAAGAACTGGTTTTTCCCATGGTCTCTTAAAAGACCATCCACAGATACTTGGACTACTTAGCTGGTAGAGGGATCTATCACATGGAAAAGGAAATGGCTTGTTCAATTTTGCCCTAAAAGTTACAATGAGGCTCTGAAGGGGCAGGCTTTGACATGATGCAAGGAAAATTAGATCCACCCCAAAGTGAAATGGGCTGCCTTGGAAGGTAGTGCCCCTTTTTGCAGATCCTCAAGGCTAGGACAGAGGATCCCTTCTAGGCATTCAGGGATGAATGAGTATCACAGATGTAGAGGCAAAAAGGCTTCTCAGCAACCATCTATTCCAACACTGTTATTTGACACATCTTAGATCTAGAGAATCTTAAAGGCCAGCTAGTCCAAATGCTTTATTTTATAGATGGGGAAACTGAGGTCAAAAGAGGTAAAGGGTTTTGTCTAGGGTCACCCAGGTGGTGAATTTGGGATCTGACTCCACAGCCAGGAATATTTCACTTTGCCCCAGTGTTCTGGGACTCAAGAGAATTCTGTGAACTGCTCCCACTCTGCTATTCCATTTTTCATATGCTAAAAGCTCCTGGCTCTATAAAAAAAGAAGAAAAAAAGTTTGGGAAAACTTCATTTTGGGGAATGACTGTTAATATATCATTCTTGCTGCCTTTCATTTTGTGCCAATGTCCTGAGCCATAAAGAATGAGGTTTCATCTGTCATTAGGATTTCACAAGCAGAGGATTATGTGACTTCAGATGGGGAATGAGCAGCTGGGAACAGGAACAAATGAATATTTTTAAAAAGGCATATCTGCTTCATGTAGAATGGTCCCACCACCAAACATATGGAGAAAAAGAAATATTGAAATATTGCACAGGGAATAATCTTGCAGAAAAGCATTTTTCCAAAAGGTACAAGTTCTGCTTTTGGAATACTCATCATTGAATTGAGGTTAATCGTTTCTGCAAAGCTGCCCCCAAAAGATGGCTGCACAAACTTTACCAGGACACATCATGGGCTTGTGGAAAGAGAACTGATCTCAGAGTTAGGTCACTGAGTGCTAATTCTAGTTCTAGTCATGTCCTTCACTTAACATGTGATCCCAAATTACTAAAATCTCTTCTCATACGTGAAATGCTATAGGTTGGATTAGGTGCTCTTTAATGTTGAAGTTTTAAAATTTAGGTGATCCAGGAATTATTGAGATCCCATATTTAGAGCTAGAAGAGCATCAGAGTCCAATTTCCTTATTTTACAAGTAAAGAAACCAAGGCACTGACAGAGTTAGGGATTTCCCAAGGGTTACAATGCTAACAATGTAAGGTTCAAACTCAAGTTTTTGTCCCTTCGTGGCTTCCCCATTAACTTCTTTGTCTCAAAGTCAAAGTCTTGTCTCGTTTTTGTCTTTGTTGCCTTAGCATTGAGCATAGGGCCTTGCAAGTAGTAGGTGCTTTGGAAATGTTCCTAAAAATCAAATTCAATTCAGTCTCCAAGGTAAAGGACAGAAGAAACAAGCAAAAATGTCTATTTGTGCTCTACAAAACACTGTGTGACGTAAAATACTGTTCCTCTGAGTATCAGTGAACTCCATAAAAGCACTTCCTGTGGTTTTCCAGGGTTCTAGTGGTACCTTCAGTGATGTCTCTGCAAATCTCTGCACCAGCATTAGTTTTAAGTCTATTTAGGATGAAATAACAGCCCACCAGACATGGGGGAACCTGAGAAATAAAACTCAGCCAAGCAACAGTGCAGCTGACCAGAAGTTCTTCTTATGGTATAATCCAGGGAAGGGAGATATAAAGAGAGAGTCCAGACTATCAAGGGGAATTGTTTCCTTCTCAGGAATAGAGTAGCCCTTATGAAAACTTCTGGTGTTCAATTTCCAGAAGTGCATTTTGGGTAGAAAATTGCTAAGCTCATCAACATCTGGAGGAGGGAGTCCAGAATAGGGAAGGATCTCAAGAGCATGTTGTATGGAACCAACTGAAGCAACTGAGGCTCTTTAGCCTACAGAAGAGAAGACTCAGGGGGAACATGATACAAACTTCTATATGAAATCTCCTGATTGCTTCCCCTAGCTGCTTGTGGGCGCGCGCACACACACACACACATCCCCTTGGATTTATTGGGTAGATACACTTCTGGATGAACAGATTCTCTGCCTTTGATAGAATGTAATTATGATCCTTGAGGACAGGAGCCTTTCTACTTCTGCCTCTGTTTCCCCAGAATCTGGCCTCATGTCTACCATGTAATAAACACTCAATCCATGTTTCTTGGCTCAGTTTCTTGGTCAGCTTTCAGTCATGGGCAAGAGGGAGTAGACTTGCCCACTGCAGACAGAGGAAAGATTTCTTAGCAACTGCAGACATCAGCCTAGACT
Source organism: Myrmecobius fasciatus (assembly GCA_023553655.1). Taxonomy (NCBI): domain Eukaryota; kingdom Metazoa; phylum Chordata; class Mammalia; order Dasyuromorphia; family Myrmecobiidae; genus Myrmecobius; species Myrmecobius fasciatus. The sequence continues at coordinate 8,810 of JAJPUD010002461.1, read as the reverse complement.
GCCCCCTCCCTCTGCCCCCAGCAGGAAACACTGGAGGACCAAGGATCCGATGTGTTGTAGGGAGGATGTTCATGCTCACACAGATTGGGCGAAATAATCTCTGGGATCCCTTCTGACGCAGAGATTTTGTGATTCTGGGTTTGAACCAATCAATGTGCCTGGGATGATCTCAGTAAGAGCTCTCTAGTTGAGACAGGAAGCCCTACCCTTCTTGTACCATGGTGGGGAGAGGGGGGAGTGAATCGGGGAGTGCACAGCTGTGCAGAATGGCTGTCTTAGCTAGGGGGGAAGGGAGGGAAGAGGGAGCAGGTGTAGCCTCCAGGCTAAGAAGGGAGGGCACAATCTCTTCAGCCCTTAGGAGAGCTGCAATTAGTCAGGGTGCAAAAGCATTGAGGGACACCAGGACTTTGCTAGGATTTCTCTCGAACAGATCTCTTCGTTTTGCTAATGTCAAGTGAAGGAGTAGACAAGAAAACGACCAGAAAAGCAAGAGCTTTAGCCTAGCCATGGTGGTCTAGGGCTCCCAGGCACCTTTCTTGGCTTTGGGTTTTTTTTTTTTTAATTCTGGTAGGACTAAACAAAGCAAGGAGCAAGGGCTGGGGGAAGGGAGAGGGGCACTGATCTGAATATTTCTCCCCCAGCATGCCCTGTGTGCCCTGAGTGTGAGCTGTCGGAAGGTCAATCAGTCAATCGGCAAACATTTTGTAAGTCCTATTAATTGTGTTAGGCAGTATACTAGGGGTTAGCAATAGATTAAAACTAACAAGCCTTGTTTTCAAAGCATTCATATCCAACAGGGGAGACAGCATGTCTTGGTCTTTCTATATCTCCATCCACATCTATACTGCTGTCCATGTCTGCACCTATACTAATATCATCTCCATATTATCTATATAAATGTATATACCATGTCTATACCTATATTGATATCATCTCATATTATCTAGATAGGTAGATAGATGTTAGATCATCTCCATATATAAATAGATATACACCTTTATATTACTTATATTTATATATAAATCATATCATCTCTGTCTATATCTAATATATACATCCAAAACAGATTCAAGGTGACTTTGGAAAAAAGAAAGGTACTAGCAGCTGGGAGAATGGAGAAAAGCTTCAAGGCAGAGGCTGTCCCGCTCCTGGATGGCCAACAAAGGATCACTTGGTCATTTTGTTTGTCTCCAACTCAGCTGTCATTATGTGCCTGATACTAAGCCTGGAGAAACTATGCCTTTTCCTTAGGAGGTAGAAGTCTTTCAAAGTCACAAAATTATATATTTTGGGTGAGAAGAAACCTTGAAGGTCACTTAGTCCAATGCTTCATTTTAAAAATGGAGAACCTAAAGCCCAGAGGAGCTACATACAATACCAGACATATAATAAATATGCATCATGTATTTCTCATTTGTTATTTCATTCTTTCCTTTTTTCTTTCCTTCCTTCCTTCCTTCCTTTGTTCCTTCCCTCCTTCCTTCCTTCTTTACTTGCTTCCTTTCCTTTTCCTTCCTTCCTTCCTTCCTTCCTTCTCTCCTTCCTTTCTTCTTTCCTTCCTTCTCTCCTTC
>JAJPUD010002460.1:291763-303153 GCA_023553655.1 Myrmecobius fasciatus | reverse complement strand
TTCTTTCCAACAAAGTTGGATTTAAAGTTAACATATAGGGAAAAGAACATCTGAAAATGGAGTCAGATGGCTGATCTTTAGAGAAGAGAATGTTGAATTTGAAGTCAAAAGTTGCCTTCAAATTATGGTTGTGACACTAGATATTTGACTTCTTTCATCTGTGTCTGTGTTCTTGTTTAAGGGAAGAAACTGGTGTAAATGGTCCCCAGCTCTGTTTCTATAAGCCTGCCTATCTGAATTCTGATCATGAATTGATTGTATGAGAAGTAGGCTGAATCCTTAAATATTTCAAGTCTCACTTTTCGTATCTACAAAATGGAATTGATAATAAAACGCACTGCATTTCCACCAACTTGTTTAGGAAAGTGTTTTGCAAAATTTAAACTGTGAGTTTATAAAACCATGAGCAGTCTGGGGATGATCTTCAGGCATCTTGATCCAGGTCTTGTCACTGAACTCTAATGACCCTGGAGGAAAGAGCAGGGCTTATGACTTTGCACAGGTCTATCTCAGTTAAATCCAATTCATTTGCAAGTCAATTTATCACTCTCCTGATTTCATTGGTCTTTGCCAAGAATGAAGGCCAGGGGCAGCCAGGTGGCACAGTGGCTAGAGCACTGAAATCAGGAGAACCTGAGTTCAAATTTGACCTCAGACACATAACTCGGTAAGCTGTGTGACCCTGGGCAAGTCACTTAACCCCAATTGCCTCAGGGGAAAAAAAGAATGAAAGTCAAACAACATAAACTAGTAGTCTTCCTTTTCCTTTGGACCTCAGAAACATCAGATCAATCCTCAATGAACCAAAAACACTGTGTCAGGGAGTAAAATTGGATATCCTATTGCTGGATTCTGTTGAAATAGACAAATGTAATTTCTGATTGGTATGGGGTAATTTTCATCATGAATAATAACCAGCTACTTAAATAATATTGTATGGAGAAAGTACCCTTACCCCTTTCCCCTACCTCTCAAACATCAATAAATAACATAATATGACAGTCAAAAAAGTGAATATGATTTTAGATATATTGATAGAAGCATAATGTTCAGAACAAAAGAGAGGACATACTATTTATTCTCTATAGTCTACGTTTGAAGTTCATTTCTGGGTACCATATTTACAGAGCTATTAATGAACCAGACAGTGTCAGGAGGACAGCCAGGATGGCAAAATGCCCTAACAACATAACATATGAAGACTGATTGAAGGAACAGGAGGTACTTAGAGTGAAGTAGCAAAGACTTTAGTTGAGAGATTGGGGATAATTAGGGGAAACAGACATGAAGATATTCAGATGTCATAAGGAAAAAGCATTTAGACATATTCTGCCTTACCCCAGAAGACAGGGCCAAGCACATGGGTAGACTTTTTCATGAGGCAGATGGAAAAACAGGCTAACAGCTATCCCAAAATGGACTAAGCTGCAGGGATGGAAGGGGAGGCTCCCCCTTACTGGAGTTCTCCATTCAAGCAGGGATAAGATGACTACTTGTCTGTTAAAGTGGTTAAGGGCACTGTCATCAGTCTGGGTCGGAGTAGATGGCCTCTGACATTCTCCCCTAATGCTGAGATTCCACGATGCAGGTAGGCTTTAAGCAGCTAAATAATTTTGTAGGGAGAAAGTGCCCTTCCCCCTTCCCCCACCCCCACCTCCCAGCCCAGATGAAACTCATCACATTCTCCCTTTGGTTAGATCTGATAATCCATTCTTGGATCGTGAGCAGACAGATATTGAGGCTGCCGACGGGTTTCCATGGTAACCAGCCCCTTGGTGTGTGCTGTACCAGACTCGGTGTGCTGACACAGGATTGGTACGTTCTTTCCTGTCATCAAGGCCACTTTCCTCTAGCAGAGGCGGGGGAAGGGAGAGAAGAAAGTAGGGATTTGCTTGGAAAATCTTCAACCATGGGGAGAAGGCAGGCGGTTTTGCACAGGGGGATTTCATTACCTTCGACCCAGCCATTAAGAGACTAATTTTAGCCTAACTCACCCTGATCTCTATTGGAAAGGAAACAGCTGTTTGAGGGGAAGACAAGGAGAAAAAATCATCTCTCCTACAGTGACTAAAGAAGGAAGCCCTTATCCCTCTTAGTTTTGGGTGGACTTTCCCCCTGTCTTTTGACTGGGGGATGGTAGGAGTAAACACTGAGAAAATCGAGGGAGAGGGAAGGACGGGAAGTTGATCCCTTGTGAAAATGAGTCTGGGATAAAAGCTCCGCCAGCCTTCAATTCCATGTTCTGCGTCAGGAAGCCTGCATTTCCAAACCTCAGCTTCAAAACTCCCCTCCCCCAGGTGTAAGCATCTCCCCAAAAGTCTCCTGGGGGACAATCCTTTCCACTGTTATTCTTGCAGCTTCCTTCAATATTTAGTGAAGACTTCCTTCTGCCAGCCAACCAATTAGAGCACGAGGTGCTAGACCATAACCTGCAAAGGGAAAATGGAAAACGGATTCACCGAAAGGTTCTCAGAGAAGCAGAACGCTACCTCTGGGAGCAGTGCTATCCCCAGGTCACGGGTCTGTGACAGATATGGCTGATGATCTGTCATCAAGACCACCTGTCCTTGCTTCTTCAAAAGAAAGGGTCCAGGTTTGTGCCGCCAAATATCGTGATATGCTGAGTCATGGGACGATGGACCTGCGCTCAAATTGTCTGGTTCAATCCCTTATAGTGAACCTATAAAGAAACTGAGGCAGGCAGAAGTTAAATGATTTGCTCAAGATCATGCAAATAGTGAAGGTCAGCAGTGGGATTTTAAGGCAGGTTTTCTTTCCCTCCCTCCACCACTTCCTCATTCATTGAGAAGGAAAGAAATATGATGCCCATCATACATATGAAATCATTCAAAACATATTTCCACATTAACTATATTATGAAAGGGGAAAAAGAAGAAAGAAAAATAAAGAGAAAAAAATACTAAAGTCTGAATTCTGAGTGTATCGGTTCTCTCTGGGGATAAACAGAACTTTTCATCAGTCCATTGTAATTGTCACTTGATAAGAGTAACTCTTTCATAGTTGATTCTTGCTACAATTTTTCTGTTATTCTGCACTAGGGGAACAATGTGTAACAATACTCAATTTACTTTCCATCAGTTCATATATATATATATATATGCATATATATATATACATATATACATATATATATTCCTAGGATTTTCTGAAACCATCCCCTTCATTTCTTATAGCACAATAGTATTTCATCAGAATTATATACCACAATTTATTCAGTTAGCACCCAATAGCCAATAATAACTAATAGGCATCCCCTCAGTTTCTAATTCTTTGACATCACAAGAAGTTCCAATATAAATATTTTGTACACTTAGATTTTCCTCCTTTTTCTTTGATCTTTAATAGCATAGAGGTATTTCTGATCAAACCTAGGCTTTCTACTATTCCATGAGTATGAAGAGAGGAAAACCTTAAAATAGTCAGAAAATTAACTTGATAGCCAATAGGAAACCAGGCTAGAGTGAAATAAATTTAAATATCATGACCCCAAGAAGTTTTCAGAAGGTCCCTCTTAAATTTAGTCACATGTAAAATAAGTCAACTTTATAGAAAGGATCCCTTCTTCTCTTGAACTGTCCAATAGCATAGGTTGCTCTGAGCAAGTCATTTGGTCTCTGCCTGTCTCAGTTTACTCATCTGTAAAATGAGAATGATAAGATAAGGTTGTTGTGAGGATCAAATGAGATAATATTTGTGAAGTGCTTTGCAAACATTAAAGTGTCATATAAATTCTATTGTTGTTGTCATATCAGTAGCACTGTGTAAGAGGCAGCATGTCATAGGGCCAGCCTCAGGTTCAGGAAGACCTAGGTTTAAGTACTTCCTCTGACATCTACTGGCTTTGATATGCATGGCAAATCACTTAAACTCAGTGTCCCCTAGGCAACTCTATAGGAATGATTGCTATTGAAGTTAAAGGTCCAGGATCTTTGATCCACAACTCCATTTTTAAGGGAACTAGTGCCCTCCCCACTCACAAATCTTCAAGTTAAAGTATCTAGTCAAGAAAGAAAAAGGTTTCTAAGGGGAAGACTATAGAAAGAGCTGTCCAGAACATGTCCTTTTGCCATGGTTGATCCCATTTTGAGACTTCTATTTATTTTTGTTGTTCAGCCATTTTCAGTTATATCCAACTCTTCATGACCCCATTTGAAGTCTTGGCACTCTTCTTGGTAGAATGGTTTGCCATTTCCTTATTCATCTCATTTTACACGAGGAAACAAAGGCAAATAAGTTAAGTGACTTGCCCAGGGTCACACAGCTAGCAAGTGGCTGACGCCAGATTTGAACTCATGAAGATGAATCTTTCTGACTCTAGGCTTGGTACTCTGTGCACTATGGCACCACCTAGCTGCCCCTTTATGCATATTTATATCTATTTATACCTACATACATAAATTTCTACCTCCTTGAACATTGTACTCAGCAACAGCAAGAGTATATGATGATCAATTTGGATGAATGTGGTTCTTTTCAACAGCAAGGTGATTCAGGCCAGTTACGATGGTCTAGTGATGGAGAGAGCTATCTGCACCCAGAGAGAGGACTGTGGGAATTGAGTGTGGATCACAACATAGTATTTTCACTCTTTTTGTTGTTTGCTTGCATTTTGTTTTCTTTCTCATTTTTTACCTTTTTGATCTGATTTTTCTTGTGCAGCATGTTAATTGTGGAAATATGTATAGAAGAAACATGCTTGACATAGAGTACTTGCCATACAGGGGAGGGAGTGGGGGGGGGGGGAAGGAGAGAGAAAAAAAATTGGAACACAAGGTTTTGCAAGGATGAATGTTGAAAATTATCTATGCATATGTTTTGAAAATAAAATGCTTTATAAAAAGAAAAAAATGAAAATTTTTTAAATGTTAAATAACAAAAAAATTCTACTTCCTCTATATCTTTTTTCTCTCATGCATTTTATAACTTTATTTCCACTGGTTTTAAGTATCAAGAACCTGGCAAGTGGGGTTTAAATAAAGAAATACTAAAGTGCTCCTTGGCCCCCCAACATCATCTGTACAAAAACTATACCACATTCCCCTATGTCAGAACTGAGGAGCAGTAAAAAAAAGGGTTGTTGTTCCTCACTTTTCTGCCTGGTACTATTCCTGTACAGACCTCAGAAAATAAGGCATGAGAAAGTAGTTTAGTGCAGCATAAACTGAACAGGGAATGGTGATGATGATGACTATGTCAATGACAATAACAATGATGACCACGATATAATTGACATTCATATAGCACTGGAAATTTTGCAATTTTTCATAGATATTATCTCAACAAACCTTTCAATACCTCTCAACCAGTTAGAGAAGTCTTATGAATACTATCGTCCCCATTCTACAAATCAATCAGAAAGCATTTATTAAGAGCCTAATAGTGACTGGGAATATAAATATAAAAGCATAATAAATATGCTTTGCCTTCAAGAAGCTTAAATTCTACTAGAGCAACAGTTCTTAAACTTTTTGGTCTGAAGATCTCTTTTCACTCTTAAAAATTACTGAGCACTACAACAAGCTTTCATTTATGTGGGTTATAATTATTGATATTTACTATATTTGAAATTCAAATAGATATATTTTATATATACACATATTCGATCTGTCAAATATTTTAACATAATTAGCATGTATTAAACTTCCTGCCATCTAGGGGAGGGGGTGGGGGGGAGGAAGAAAAAAATTGTAACAGAAAGCTTTCAATGTTGAAAAATTACTTATGCATATTTTTGCAAATAAAAAGCTTTAATTAAAAAATAAAAATTAATAAAATAAATATATTTTAAGTATTTACTTCATTTCAAAATCACAACAAATTTATTATGTGGTAACATAACACTTCCCCGACCCTTTCAAAAAGAAACGAATTAGTGAGAAGAGTGAGGTTGTTTTATATTTTTGCAAATCTCTTTAGCGTCTGGTTTAGTAGAAGACAGATTCTCATGTCTGCCTCTGCATTCAAACTGTTGCAATGTTATTTTGGTTAAAACATAATGAAGAAGAAAAAATAAATAAATAATAAATAATAAAAAATAAACATAATGAAGAAAATTTGGCTTCATAAAGATATGCAGTTGGGAAAGGGAGGAATATTTTAATAATGTTTTTATATAACTGAGAATAATCTTCTTTTATGCTACACCAAAATTAAATATATGGTAATTTCTTAAAGATTAGTTGCAATGTGTAATCTGAAACCATATCAATGAACTTTTCATACTACTGTGTGTTACATTAAAATCCATTGATCTACTTTGCATTGTGAACAGATCTTTTATGTATGATTTTGTAACATCATGCATTGGGCACTTGGAAAATATTGGTTCACTGAGTTATGTATATCTTCCCAATGTTGACATATTTACTTAACAATATTAGCAGGGGAAAACAATCATATTTGCGATATCAGAAAGTACTTTAAGTATTGGAAAATTGTCAAACTCCCGATTTTTAGAGGGGAAAGTGGTGAAAATTTTCTAAAATTCTGAATTTTGCTAGAAAACTCACATTTTATCATTGATAATAAATAGCTAGTTGTTTTCCTTGAAATGACAAATTCATTTCATTCACTTTTGAGAAAATATCTACTAAATGTATCCCACTGAAAAAGTGGCTAGTTGATCTCACAGCTCAGATACTTTCAAAAGCTTTTCCTCAAGACAACAGTGCTTTATATACATACTTCCTATTCCATCCCACTGATATTAAAAATATGTATACTCAAGAGCTGAGATTTAATAAAATTAATAATTTTTATTGGTTCTTCAAGAAAATTTTAAGTGGAATTCATTTTTTAAATCTGTAGGTACGACAGTAAAAAATACAATGACTGCTAGTAAAAGTATCACTGTCTTGTTCCATGCTTTGACATCAAAGGTTCTAGCCAGTATTGCTGTTGTGTCATCAATGCAAATGTCAACACTTGTTCCAGGTTACAGCATGAAACTGAAAATGCTTATTGGACATTTTGAATATATTGAAACGAACTTGTGTTTCTTGCCAAACATTCACATAAAAGAAGATCTTCTTTAATGATTAGTTGATGCTCATAACCCACAAATACAAGCAAAAGAGCAAGTCCAGACACATGTGGAAATTAATCCATTTGTAAGGCAAACATACAGTTCTACAGATACTAAGTATTTAATTTGTTTAACTACAGATCATGTAGACTGGAAAATTTCAATGTATTATTTTGAAAACAGTTTTAAATTGGAAAATCCTCTGAAAAGTTCTTGGAGATTTCCAGGACTCTGAAGATGATATTTTTAAGATGCAAGGATGCAAGACATTCTTCTAAAATGGGGTATTATCTGGACAACTGGGTCCTGCTCAAATTAGAATGTTGAGATGTGACTCATCCTTCCATCCAGAAAGCTCCTCTTATAAAATTGCAGAAATAAACTCTGCCAGTGTTGCGGGGTGGGGAATTTGAGGTGAAGTTGGTGAGAAAACTGAGGTAGAAAGAGATTAAATGATTTGTCCAAGATCACATCACTGACATTCAAATCCATCCCTTTCCTAATTGCAAGTCCTGTTTGAAAAGGCTGGGAGCTTGTTGACACAGACTCTGGAAATTAAAAGCTGAAAGTGGGGTGGGGGGAGGAACAGTCTTTAGAGAGCATCAAATCCAGTCTTCTCATTTCTCAGATTAGGAAATAGAAATTAAATAATTTGCAAGTATTTTGTTGGCACAAGGGAACTAGGAGATACCACTTCCCACTTTTCTCTAAGCCTCCAGATTAGATACATCACCTCCTGATACACTTCTGGATTGATTGTGATCCTTCATGTTCAAAGAGGACCAAAATGACATTGTGATCAGGATCAAGGTACAGAGTATCTGACTGTGGCTGATCAGACCTGTCTGAGCTCAGAAGACAGGCTGGGCACATTGTGAACATTTGGAGTGGAGATGTCTCTAAATTTGTGCATCTCATGTTTTTTATGAACTACTCTTCTTTGCTCAAAGAGCACAGCACTTTCTTTGACATCAGCAGGTCATGAGGAGTGGGCTTGTGCCAGTGTCTCCCATGTTTCATAATTGATTCCAAATCCTTTCAGAGAGACTTTGAGAATATTCTTCTATCATATCTTCTGACCTCTATGCGAGTGCTTGTCTTGTGTGAGTTTTCCATAAGATAATCTTTTAGGCAAATATATGTTTGGCATTTGAATACTGTGGCCAGCCCATCAGAGTTGTGCTCTCTACAATAGAGTGTGAATGCTTGACTGTTCACCTTGAGAAAGGACCTCAATTTCTGGTAACTTATTTTTCCAGGCGTTCTTCAGAATCTTTCTAAGACAATTGAAATGGAAATGATTTAGTTTCCTGGCATGGTACTCATATATTGTCCAAGTTTCACAGGTATACAGCAATGAGGTCAACACAATGGCGTTCTCTGTAGACTTTCAGTTTGGTAGGCAGCCTAATGTCTCTATTCTTTTACACTTTCCTTTGGAGCTTCACAAACACTGAGCTAGCTCTAGCAATGTGTGTCAACCTCATCATCTATGTGTCCATCCCTGGAAAATATATTGTCAAGATAAGTGAACTTATCCATAGCACTCAAAATTTCTCCACTTGCTGAAACTGATGTTTCCATGTTTGGATGATGTGATGCTGACTGGTGTAGAACCTTTTTTTTCCTTGGTTTTAATTGTCAAGTCAAAGTTAGCACAAGTGGCAGAGAATTGATCCATACATACTCTGTTGCATCTCAGCCTCAGAGGTTGTGTTGAGTGCAGAATTATCTGTGAATAAAAAAATCATGCACCAGCTCTCCTCCATTTTAGTCACTTTAGTAGCCTTTTCAAATTAAATAATTTACTATCACTGCACTAGTTGACCTCAATGCTGTTTTTATCCTTATTGAAACCATCTGCATTGAAACCATCATGCTAAAAAGCTTGGGACCAAGCACACGATCCAGGTTCACTCCCTTGGTGACTGGGAAAACATGAAAGTTTCATCCATCATCCAGAACCCATGCAAGTGTGCCATGATGGAACTAATGTAAAATACTGATGAACTTTTCTAAATAACCAAATTTTGCCATGATTTCCCACAGGACCTCACAATGGACAATATAAAAAATTTGGATCAGATCAACAAATGTGTCCTGGCTTTTCTCCTAGAGTTGTGGGCAACAAACACCATATCAGCCGTTCTTCAACCCCTTTCTGAAATCACACTGACTCTCAAATAGATGACCATCTTCTGGGTGGAAAATTAATCATAGATCTTTGACCCATAAAAAGCCTTCAGGGCATCAAAAAAGTGCTTTGGATTATTACTATCTTCATAATACTAAATATCATCTGCCTTTTTACTGAACCAAGAATCCTGCATTTCTCTTAAGATTTGCTTGTACTTTCCTTTTGATAGAGTTAAACACTGCCTTCTTAGAGACAGGTGAACTATTCTGTTGTTAAATCCCATGGAGTTTTTTTTTTTTTTCATTTAGTGGTTTTCTAAATTTCCCCACCATTTTCATCAACCTAATCTTGATGTTGGCAAATGTTCTGACCCAGATGAGTAAATGTGATGCTGTACACTAAGTCTCTGAAAGCTGCCCACTCCTTTTCTGCTCTGCTGTTGCCAACTGTGTGTTGGCTCAGCTTTCCCTCTAAAGTAGTAACAAACTGTTCACACACAGGGAAGCATTCTAATCTGTTGATGTTGAGACTTCTGGTAGTCATCTTCAATCTGCCATTTTTGTTAGAATGGAGAAGATAAGTCTATGATCAGTCCAGCACTCTGTGCTACACATTGCCTTTGTCATTCTCACATCCCGTCTGTCTCTTCTCCTTATAATGACATAATATATTAAATGCCATTTTTTGCTTTGAGACTGCATCCATGAAGTTTCATTTAGGTAAACAGAAGACAGTGTGGGTGATGAGGTCATGCGATGCACAAGTCTTCTGTAGTAAGGAGCCATTGTTGTTGATAATTCTGCCTCCATTTCTCATAAGAACTCCCTGCTATGTTTGGTAGCCTGTGTCTTCTCTTGCATTAAAGTCACCCAGAATAACAAGCTTGTCATCTTTCAGTATATTTGATGTATGTTGATGAGGGTTTCCAAAGCTTTGAAAAGTTTCTCTTTCTTGTCATTGTGGAAGTATAGGCTAATAATGGTGGTATGGCACTTTCCTGCAAGTGTCAGTCACATTGTCATGAGCCTGTCATTCACTCATTTTGGGAAGCATACAAATTTGTTGACTCCAATTTGTTTTGATTGAAAAACCTATGCCAGCTTCACGGTGCCCTCCACTGCTACCACTCCCCCCCCCAAAAGAAAGATATATATCTTGCTCTTTGGCAAGTAGGTCTTCATTTGTCAGCTTTGATTCACTCAAAACTGCTGAGTTCTCTCATAAGAGATGTCTGTCAGGTTTCCTGAATTTCATGTTGTCCATGTTCTGGTAGATAAACCAAGGACAATCATATTACCAAATTTGTCTCAAGTTACTGTCAAAGTCTCCTGGCCAGGAACACAGTCTCAAGACTAGCCTCCAGATATCTTTTAAGACACATCAACATAATTGGTAGGACAGTTAAGGGCTGTGCAGAAACCTAGAACTAAATCTGCTTTCCTCAGTGGCTCTCATTGTTACAGTCTGGATTCCTTTCTAAGATTTAATATACTCCCACCCCATGTTGTCCTCTCCATTTCAGTGACACTAAATCCCTAACTATTGAAGAGCAAGCCCTCAACCCCAACCTCACACAGTTAATGCTTCTTTATGTTAACATAGTATTTGAATTATATTTTTTGTCTACCTGTATTATCTTCCCCTCTTTAGTGGTAAACTCCTAAATGTCAAAGATTATATTTTATAGGTTACCCTATGTTCAAATCTTATTTTCATGAAACTCTTCTTATTGATAAAGATTAATTACTAAATGTTTACCTGATTTTGTGAAGATGGGAACTATTTGTATAAATTGGCTTTGGTAGGAAGGGAATCAAACCTTGGATATGTAGTTGAGGCACTCCTTCCCTAATAAGTCATCTCTTAACTAATGTTAAGACATTTGTTAAGATAATGATAATTAGAAGCTCATCTTGTACCTAAAAATTATTTTCTGTAGACTAGGATATTGGAGGAATTGAGATGGGAGTAGATAGATATAATTCTATCCCAGCTTTCTCCCTCTCTAAAGAGAGCAGAGTATCTAAACTGCTTTCCTTTTTGGCAATAATCAAAGGATAAAGGAGACTATAGAGATATCTATCTACTCATGGCTATCTGTAAGTCACATCTAGAGAGACCTGTATGGACACATATAACCAACATCAGCAACAAAGATACTCTCTCTCTCTCTCTCTCTCTCTCTCTCTCTCTCTCTCTCTCTCTCTC
>JAJPUD010002460.1:253501-291753 GCA_023553655.1 Myrmecobius fasciatus | reverse complement strand
CTCTCTCTCTCTCTCTCTCTCTCTCTCTCTCTCTCTCTCTCTCTCTCCATATATCTATATCTATCTATCTCTTTGCAACATCCTTTGCATACTTAAATAAATTTATATAGTCCTGAATGTTTGTAACTGGTGTGTCTATAGTGCTTTGCAAGTACCTGGGAGGTAGATAATTAAGCCTAATGGTAGTATGTTAGCAACTTGAAATAGTGAATAAACTACTGATCTTGATGTCAGAAAAGATGCTTTCAAATTCTATCTCTGACACATACTATGTGTGTGATTCTAACAAAGTCCCTTAACCTTTTAGTGAGAGAAAGAAATCTTCCCACCTGCTTTGTCAGTTTCAGAAAGAAATATTAAAAGTCTTGGAATGAGGAGATTTGTGTATCAGAGTGATTATATTATCCATAACCTCCAGAGGTCAATGGTCAATGAACTTTGTTTTTGACTGAAAATGTCAAATTGGGTTCAGAAACTATCCTTTATTAAACATGGAGTAAAAGTACTCTGGAAATGTAGGTGGCTGTCCCTGCCTTCTCCTCTCAGGGAAAATCACTGCATAGTGGTGATTAAGTGTTGGTAAGAACCTGGGTCTTTAGAGTTAATAGCCCTGTCAATATTTAAATCCTCCCCACATCTAGGGAAACTGTTTGACTCATTCAGTTTAACCACATGAGCCTAAACTGTAGGTCATGCAATGTTTTCATATCATTCCAAAGTCTGTAGGTCACTGCCCTATTTCCTCTATACCTTCACTATAGACTCCAAAGTGAAGTTCAGAAGCAGTGGGGATTCCCTCATGCCTAGTGAGTACCTCAGGAGCAGCCAGCAGAGGGTGCTAAGGGACTAGTGCTTTTTGGGGGGGTCAGCACACTGGGAAATAGGTTCCAGTTTCCTTCTAATCTGGATTTCCACCATCGTGGGGAATGGAAAGGGAGAAAAGGCCAAAACCCACCCCCTCAAAATAAAAAACAGAAATAAATTAAAATAAAACTATGTGCCTGAATATTAATAGTATATAAACCTAATATTATTATGGATATTAATGGTGCATAAGTGATCAATGATGTGTGGAATGTAGTGGAAATGTGTAATGGAATGGACACAGACTCTGAAATAAAAAAATCTAGCTTTGAATCTCGGCTTTGCCTCTGAGTATCTATATTATGTTTATCGTTCAGTTGTATCTGACTCATCGTGACTCTATTTAGGCCATGTTTTTCTCCAGCTCATTTTGAGGAAACTGGGGCAAACAGGGTTAAATAACTTGTTCAGGATCATACAGCTAGCAAATGGCTAAGGCTGGATTTGACTCAGATCTTCCTCAGTCCAGAACTAGCACCACCTACCTGCCCTTAAGTGACACTGATTGAGTCATATCATCACTATGTCATCACCTCAGTTTATTTACTAGACTAGAGGATCTCTAAGGTTCCTTCCAGCTCATGACTCTATGATTCCATAGTTTATCATTTAAAATTTCTGAAACCTTAGTTCCTCAATGTATTAAAAGAATATAAGACTCATGGTACCCACTTTACAGGGCTGTTGCAAGGATGAAAGAAGATCATGGATAATTTCATATATGTGAACTCACATTGCGCAGTGGGTAAATGTTTTGATTAGGATCATGATTTTCCTTTTTTTTAACTCATTGATCAATATGCCTAGAGAGAATCAATAGTTTGGCAACTCCAATCAATATTCCTCCTTCTCTTTTCCAATAATACTCTATTCCCTCCCCATTCCCATCCAAGGCCATCTTCCACACACACAAAAAAAAAACTGCCCTTGAATATTTCTTTTTCTGGGATCCACTAACTTACAACCTGAGAGCTTCAGAATCTAGCATTTCCCCAGTGGAAGGTACTCTCACCCAAATTCTCTAGAAAGCACTCAGTTTCACAATGTTCAAGACATAGAACATTGCTATTTATAAATTAAAGGACATGAAAAGGACTCATATCTGAGGCTATAAGAAAACCAAAGACCATTCCCAGGGATTTATCTTCCCCTAAAAAACCTAAATAGCATCTATGACTCCAGTATTACCCTAGGTAAAGCTCCCTCAAATTGTACAGGGAAGCCTGAGTTTATTCTTCCATTTAAGTTCTCCTCTCCAACATCTCTAACACTGCTCTCTAATTGTTGTTATTACTGATCCTTCATTTTCAACGAAAACCAGTGTTATCCCTGGTGATGTCTTGAGTTGCATGGGAATTGGATAGAATTGTACAAAGTCTTCCCCCTTACTCTCTGTTTCTCATTCATTGATATCCAGAAGCAAGACAAAAGTCAAGATGACTGGCGATAATTTGGGATACAGAGGATTACCTTGGTATCTTCAATGTCTGACCAGGCTCCAAGGACTCTGTTTCACTGTTCCCATGTATTCTTCCCTGGAGTAGGGACCCCTCTAACTCACAAGTTTGAGGGCTGTTAGTTACCCTCTATCTGGTTTAATTCATCTACCCAGATGGTTTTACTAGGGTATGGCTGCTGCACATGCTATGGCTTGAAGCCACAGATGGGAGTTAGGTGGACACCAAAGGTGGAAGAGCAGGTCTGAAAAGATTTTGGCTAGTGGTGCTAGTCCCCCTGAATAGCCCATGCACTCCTCTCTTGTAAATATGTCTGATTTCCAGCTCTCTTCTGTTCCTTCAAGGGTTACGGATCTCTCCAACTTCCCCTCACAAACTACCCTCAAGCCCTTGATGATCCTCTCTTCCAGGTCACTCAGACTTGCTCATGGACCTCATGGAATCCTCAGTTCCATTCCAGCAAATGATACTCATTACTTCTTCTCTTTGGGAGTTAGTTTTTGAGCAGTTCCAAATGAGAGAGCCTCCAGTCTTAGATCACACAATCCCATTATCCTTGCAAAGGGTCTTCAGTTAGCTGTGTACCTCCTTCTTGGATTACTCTAATAAGTCTCTGTTTTCCTATTTGCTTCATTCTCTCTCAGTAAATGGAGCTGCTCAGTGGTGTACCAGATATATATATATATATATATACATCTTGCTGAGTTCAAATATGATCTCCAACTTTACTAGCTGTGTGACCCTGGTCAAGTCACTTCACTCTATTTGCCTCAGTTTCCACATCTGTAAAACAAGCTAGAGAAGGAAATAGCAAGTCACTCCAGTATCTTTATCAACAAAACCCCAAATATGGTCATGAAGAGTTGGTTACAACTGACTAGCAATAACAAAACCCTCAGTAAATAGTTATAGAATCTTTCAGGAATTGTTGCAGTTGAGAGGGGCATGCTAATTCTGTCTTTTCATTCTCCTCTCTTTCTCTGAGACTTCTGGACAAGGTAAAACAAATTAACTAGAACGATTCACAAAAGGAAGGAAGAGGAGGGCCTGAAGCTCTCCCTAGCTACTTTTAAGGAAGAGAAACAATTCTGCCCTGGGAGCAAAAATTGGTTTTCTTTTATATTTCCTAGCCAAATAGTAGCAAGTAGTTTCAAGAGAACAGGAGTTATATCTTATTTAACTTTGCATTTGTCCAGAACTTAACACACTGCTATTCATACAAATCACTTAAATATTTGTAGAGTTACATTAAATTACTCAGCCTTGCTTCCTGACAGCAACTAGCTCTGTCCAATTCTTATCTCCAGATTGATTAGGGTTGCTATGGTGAGCAATCAATCTAACTAGTCCCTCTGGGATGGGAGGGAGCTTAGGCTAACTTATGTGACTGACTAAAGCAACTATCCCTTCCTGATTGTCTACCACCTTACTCAATTACTTGTTATGTTTAAATATAATTTTCCTCTTCCTGGCTAAAGTGCTCCCACCCCTAGTTTGCCAGGTCTCCTCATTCCTCATTCCTTAACTGCCCCAATGTTTCACTAGGTCAGGCTGTCTCTTATTTTAGCTTGTAGCCACTTACCTCTCTAAAATAAACATGGAATTCAGGTTGTGATGGAATGAGCAATATGCTATAACGTGTGTGGACATTTCATAGTGTCATAGAATTACTATTTCATATATTTATTTATCAAGTCATTTGAACCTAACCAACCAAGAAGAAATGTGACTTTCAGTCTCCTCACATAGAAAATAGGGAGAAGTGAAATCTCAACTTAATGATTTTCTGAGCTCTTTTCTAGAGCTAACATTTTGACAATGAACAGTTTAGCAAGAGGAGAGGAGAAAGGAATGGCTAATAAGAAGTACATAAAACTTGAGACCATACATAATAAAAGTTGCATTTCAATTATAGATACAAAAAAGATTTTGACAAAATCTAATAACCTTTCATAGCAAAATACTAAAAATAGGAATATATGTATCTTTCCTTAATGTGGTCCTTATGGTAAATTAATATGTTAAATAACATCTAGCTATCTAAATTTAATAATCAACACTGTATGTAATGGAGAAATACTAGAAGTCTTTCCAATAAGATCATGAGCAAAATAAGAACATTATCACCATTATTTTTAATATAGTTCTAGAAATATTAATTATAGCAAAATAAAAAGATAGGCCTAGGAGAAATAAAACTATTGCTTTTTGTAGATAATATGATGGCTTATTAACAAACCCTAGAGAATCAAATAAAATTAATTGAAACAATTAATTACTCAGCAAAGTAGCAGAATATAAATTTAATTCACATAAATTATCAATATTTTGTTACCAACAAAATGAAGCATGAAAAAAGAAAAAGAAATTAAATTCAAAGTAAATATAGAATGTGTGAAATATTTGGGAGTCCAATTACCAAGACATACACATGTTTTATATCAATACAACTGCAAAACATTCTTTACAGAAATATAGACCTAAATAATTTGAAGGATCTAAATCATTCATGGTCTGGGTCATACCAATATAGTAAAAATCCAACATTCCCTCCAATGATTGTTCAGTGTCATAAGAATTAAATTTCCAAATGGTTAACTTATAGAATGGGTGGGGGATAGAAAATTTTTCAGGAAGAAAAACAGCTCAAGAATCTGAAAGGAAAAAAAAAGGTTTTAGTTTTGTTTTTTGTTTTTTTTAAATGGGACTTATTGACACTAGTTCTCAAATTATACTACAAAGTAGCAATCATTAAAACTAATTGCTACTGACTAAAAAGAAGGGAGTTAGGAGATACTGTAGAGTCCAAGCCTGTCAGGAAGACACATCTGAACTCAAATCTGGTCTGGGATACTTAACTAATTGTGTGACCTTGGACAAATCACTTAATCCCATTTGCCCTAGTTTTCTCATCTGGAAAATGAACTGAAGAAGGAAATAGAGTTTTTTTATGTTAAGCATGTGCAATTCTTCTAAACATATTCCATATTTGTCATGTTGCACAAAAGAAATCAGATCAAAAGGGGAAAAAACACCTTAAGAAAGGAAAAAAGCAAACAAAAAACATTAAAAAAGGTGAAAATCTATGTTTTGATCCATATTGTCTCCATAGTTCTCTCTCTGAATGTAGATGGCACTTTCCATCACAAATCTATTGGAATTGTTTTGTGATTCACTTTTTTAAAAAGTGT
The DNA here is from genome assembly GCA_023553655.1 of Myrmecobius fasciatus. NCBI lineage: Eukaryota > Metazoa > Chordata > Mammalia > Dasyuromorphia > Myrmecobiidae > Myrmecobius > Myrmecobius fasciatus. The sequence goes on along the minus strand of JAJPUD010002460.1, from coordinate 286,241 downwards.
TTTCACCTGGTCAAGGCACCAAATACAAATGAGATGGTTTCTACCCCATCATAACATTAGCAAAATAAGTATATAACCATTTTTGGTGTGTGTTCTGATATCCGTAATGAAAATCCCAATTCCTCCATTAAAGTTCTCCTCCACTTCATCATCCAGGTGATGAACCTGAGTTCTCAAAAACTATGTAAAGGGAGAATAAATAGAAGGTATAGTAGAAAGAAAACTGAGTTTGATCCTGGTTTTGAAATCTCTTTCTGCTATTTACTTATTTTTTAGACCTTGAAAAAATTCCTGCACCTCATCTACAAAATCAAGGACTTGGATTAGGGAGTCCAAGAATCTTTCCAGTTCTAAATCTAATAATATGGCCTGGAAACTTGAGATTCAGAACTTTTGAGTTCTAATCCCAGATTCATTCTTTGGATTTTCTTGATGTAATTTTCAAAAGTGACTCTTGAAAGACTTACTTGTACTCTGACCCTTCCCCAAATTGATTGTTTGACTATGCTGCCTAAAAAGTCCAATTGGTAAGAGAGTTTTGTTGCTCATTAAGAGTCAGTTAGGTGGTACAGTGAATAGAATGTCTGAAGTCAGAAAGTTCAGCAATTTCAGTCATATCCAACTAACTCATCATGACCCTAGTTGGGATCTTCTTGGCAAAGATACTAGAGTGGTTTGTCATTTCCTTCTTCAGCTCATTTTACAGATGAGGAAACTGAGGCAAACAGTTAAATGACTTGCCCAGAGTCACACAGCTAGTAAATTTCTGAGACTAGATTGACTCCAGGCCTGACACTCTATCCACTGCACCACTTAGCTGCCTGCACTTGTTAGCTGTGTGACCCTGGATAAGTCACTTAAACTCTATCTGCCTCAGTTTCTTCAACTGTGAAATGGGACCAATAATAGCATGGATGAATCAAATGAGAAAATATTTAGAAAGATCTTGCACATAGTAGGTATTTAATAAGTATTTCCTCTATTAAAACAATTTAATGTCTTTGTTGGAGGAGAATGAAATGAGTGCTAGTTGAGGGGAGAAAACTGCAGTATAATTTTAAAGGGATTATGTAATCCTTTTATTTTCCCATCAGATTTGGACAAGAATTGCATGAGAAAAAAAGGTCTGGGTAGGTTGCAGTCTACACTGATAGAGGAAATATGTACATCAGTGAAAATATGGTTCTTTGAAGTCTGTGATATTAATATTCTCTGCTTCTTCATATCTATAATCCTATCAATCAAGAGTTTTCAACCATCCTCTAACAAAGTACCTTGAGAAACAGTTGAGTGATATTTTTATATTTTTATCCATTATAAGGACTTGAAAGATTTGCAGACCTAGGTAATTTGACTTCTGTCATCCTCATCATCATAGGCTTATATAGATACAGCTTGAAGAATTCTTAAATTATAATTTATAGTGGATGAGACACAGAGTAATCTCTTCTCCAGTGAATTACAGGAAAAAAGTTTAGAAAATTAGCTGTTGGTTGGCATGGGAGATAGAAAGGGATTCTTTGTCTCTCTTCACCATTAAAAACTATTCATTATTCACATTTCTTTACAATAGATATTCTAAAAAAAATTATAGCCAGAAACAAGTTCCCAAGTTATCCTTTGAATATAAGTTGTTTGGGGAGATCAGCTAATAATCACCCCATCCATACTGCTGTATTTGAGCAGATTATGAAACAGAGCTACAGCCTCATGTGGTTATATCTTAACCACTATCTGCAGGGAGCATGCTGGCTCCACAGTCAAGACCAGTCATTCTGCAGGAGGGAATCTGTGATGAGTCTGTAAGTGAAATTCAGTAACATCTGTAATTCTGATTAAGTGTTCTGAGTCTCTTCCTTTCCTAATGATGTTCTAGAATACTAATGACAATAAAATCACTCAGTATTCTTATACTGAATACTTGGATGTGAAGTGTGGTGCTAATCTATAGGAGATCTTAAATAAATCTCAGACATTTGTGTACTTAGAATCATAGATTGTTTTTATCTAGAAGGGACTTTAGATATCCTCTAGTCTAAGCCTTACTTTACAAGTGGAGAAACTGAGGCTCAGACTACTTAAATATCTTTCTCAAAATCACACAGGTATTACCTTTTAGGAATTTGAACCTTAATTTAAAATCCATTGCTTTTTTTCTTACTCTATGTGTTGTGTTCCTCCAATAGAATTTAAGTTTCTTAAGCATAGGGACTGTTTCATTTATATATATATATACATATATATATATATATATGTATGTATGTATCCTCTTTACTGTTCATGAGGTTTTCTTGGCAAAGACAGTGTATTTGCCATTTCCTTCTCCAGTGGATTAAAGCAAACAGACATTAATTGATTTGCCTAGGGTCATACTACTAGTGTTTTTTACTGTGCTGTTTTTCTGTCTTTCCAACTAGATTAGAAGCCTTATAAGTGTGCCTAAAACTAAGTCTTTTATGCTATTCGCATGCCAAATAAGCCAGGTTGGCTAGAATTCAGTAGAAAGAAAGAAAGAAACATGTGGGCTATATCAGACCCTTTACAGATATTATCTTATTTGATCCTTATAACATTAGCAATTCAGGAAAATGAGGCAGAAAAGGGTTAAATGACTCATCTAGAGTGATCCAAGAGCTAGCAAATGTCTTAAATTTGATTTGAACACAGCACTCTATTCATTGTACATGACAGCTATCAGATCAGTAATACTGTAAAACTGGTCTGGAAAGATAGGTTGGAATCAGAATATGAAGGACTTTAAATGCCAAAGCCAGGAGATTATATGTTATCCCAGAGTCAATGTGGAACCACTTAAGCTTCTTGAGTAGAAGAAATGGCATGGTCAAACCTGACTTTTAGGTATGGTTTGGAGAAAGGAGAAACTGAAGGTTGGAAGAATAATGAACTGGCTATTGCAATAATTCAGCCAAAAATAGAGTTTCAAATAAGACTGATTCACTGCAGTAAATTGAATGAGGGATCTTCCTGTCAATTCTAGGAACTTTAAAACAAGTCTCGATCAGTTTCTCCTATTCATTTCAGTTCCTACACTTGGCAGCAAAGGCTTCTCTAAATGAGTACCCACATTTTCTAGAGCCCAGCTTTTTAAACTGTGTCTGAAACACATAACTGAATGTGGGGGTCATTAAATTATGGCTTATTTTCAGTAAATGCATGCTTTGTACACCTATTTTTATATACTTATATAGTTGGAGTCAGGTAAAAAATTTCTTGGGCAAAAAGGGGTCATAAATGGAAAAAGTTTAAGAAGTTCTGATAGAAAAAGGAGAAAATCCATGCACCAGCTATAGGTGTCCAAATGAGTTATTAAAGGAAAATCTTCACAACCAACCAAGATCTTGAGAGGAGTTGGAAACCAGAGAGGACTGCACATCTATGCTGAGATTGCTGTGGTTGAAGCTCCTCTTAATATAACTTTTCAGTTTTTTTTTCCTTTGTGCAAGAAAAGTCCTATATCTGATATGTATTAGGACTACCATACTTTCTTTGCTTTGTTTGGGATGGGAGGAAGGAGTTCCAAGGTGATAACTGTTCCAACTGTTTTCCTTTTTAAGGTTGGAGTTAAACCATCCCTTTTAAACTCTTGAGAGTTTTTGACTGAAACGAACACTCAGAATTGCAAATGGCCTTCTATACCTCTTTGAATTAATTAAAACTATTGCATGATTTTGTCATGCTCTAAGCAATTTGTATGGAAGAAAGAAGCTGTCTCAGCACTTGAGGAAGAGAGTCTACTTCAGGGGCTTGGAGCAAGCAGAGCATTTCTAGCATGCCTCTGAAAGGCAATTAAGCTGTGGCAGAGAAGAGAGATATTGAGGAAGGTCAATGGCTCTACAAGGATCTTGGAGTGAAGGACCCAAGGAAAGGTCTGCTCTTTCCCCAATTTCCCTTTTCCTCATGTCTTTCTATACAAAGACACTAATAAAATCTATTGTTTTGTTAGCTTTTTCTCGTAAACTAATTTTGCGTCAGCCATAAAGAGGCTAGTGGGAATCTAGGGATAGATTAAAAATATAAGGTAAGGCAAAGATTCTAAACTTCTCCTATGAGTTAGGAATTTTCCTAACTGGGGACTTGGAGCAACTGTAACTGAACCCAAAACTTTTCATCTAAAATAAATTCCCTAAAGCCAAAAAAAGAAAGGAACCAAGTGAACCATTATATTGTTTTCTAGGGTTAAAATGAGATAATTATTGTAACAAGGTGTTACATCTGTTATCTTGGCTCCTATATCTAGGTTTTGGAATTTTTTAACATTGTAACTGAAGGGAAAAAATATAAGAGAAAGGAAAATTGAGAGAGAGAGAGAGTCTGACTCAACCCACAGTTGAATTTGGGCCTATTCTCATAGAGATAGGAGCCTGCTCTTCATGATCTTGACTGGACTTCTCAGAAACCCTCCCCTGCAGAGGTTGTTATGAGTTCATGACCAAGAATAAGATTTGCTATGACCTACATTTCTGATTTAACTCTTTAAGTCTCTTCAACCAATTCTTTACAGCTATCCTATGTCTTGAGTAACTCTAAATCTCCAGATTTTAAACATGCCATATATACAATTAATATGTTAACACTGACCTGGAACTTTTGGTCAGTATTTTATATAAGTAGGTCTTGCATCTATGAAATGGGCCAACAAGCAAATGCTTGGAGCTAGAATGGAGTTTGACATAGGTAGATAGGTGGTGTGAATGGAGAAAAATAAAAATGTATCTTCTGTGTACCTTTGGAAGTAGAATTAACAAAACTTAGCAGATGAATAGATGATAGGGTTAAGGAGAATAAAGAATTGAAATTGTGAACCTCGGTGGCTAGAATAATAATGGTGCCCTTAATAGGAACTGCACTGAAATGTTATTTTAATCATATGGTAAGGATGGAAGCGAGATTGCCAAGGGTTGAAAAGGGAATAGAATATGAGGAAGTAGAGACAATGAGTGTTTTTTTCTAGAAGTTTGAATATGAAAACAAGAAAAGATATAGGGATGATACTTTGAGGCAATGTTCAAGTCAAGTTGCAATTTTGTGTTGAAGATGAAGAGGGGAGTTCTGACAAGGTATACCCCAGGTAAAGTTGGAAAATGGAAAATGGTGCCCCTTGTGTATTGAAATATTAATGTCTACAAGATGAACTGAGCCTTCATTCTAAGACAGGTAACTTGATTTATAACAAAATAAATACCTGTGAGACATAGTGTAATTTTCTGACATTCAAAAAAATATATATAACCAATGCTATGCCCAAATATCCCTTATCTGACAATCATCAATTATCTCAGAGTTTCAGGGTCATAGTAGTTTAGGGGAGAAAGATAAAATACATTATAAAATTTTAATTATTGGTATCATCATCATCATCATCATCATCATCACTCCAGGAGTGAAGTCAGTGCATGATCCCTTGGGAAAAAGCTATACTACAGGGGTCTGAAACCAGGAAATCATCTTAGAAGACTAGGGGTGTTTATTTCTCCTTGGTGACATCTGCTATTGAGATTTGAGCTTTTCTTTCACTCTGCAAAGGGAGTAGCCAGTCATTGTTGCTGTGGCACAAGGAGCAGAGAGAGACACAATGACACTATTTTTGACACTTTGCTTCTAGAAGGAGCGATGCTGGGGTGAGTCCTGGCCTGCTGTAGCCACAGCTGCAACTGTTTATGCAGAAAAGTGGAGAGCAGACAGCTGGATGACCCAGACATTCAGTTAGAAGGATGGACTAGGAGTCAGGAAAATCTTAGTTCAAATCTGGTCTCAGGCATTTAGTAATTGAGTGAATTTTAGCTTTGCCTTTTAAATGCTGCCTCATCCGTGAAGTGTCTCCTTCAAATCAAATGAGGTGATTTTTTAAACAATACTTTGAAAACCTTAAAGCATTATCTAAGTGCTAGATGTTATTATTACTATTAGTTATTAGCTGGCTCTGACCAGGAGCTGCAGAGTAGGTTCCAGTGTACAGAGAGCCAAGTCTGGAGAACTTAGTCCAGATGGAATGGCAAACTGGAGGAGTATCCAAAACCTCAGTGACTGAAAAGAGGAACAGGAAATAGTTCCAATCCCTGTCAATTCTCTTATAACATTCACTTTGTTGAGTCTAGGACTTGGATCTGATCCCTGGGTGATAGGACCCCTTCTCCCCTTTTCCCTTTCTAAAACTCATGTGTATTGAGGAACAATTGGGCAAGAACTTCCATGAAAGGGAAGGGCTCAATGGTTTCTCCTCAACTTTACTATGCTTAATAAATAAAAAAACAAACAAACAAGCAACTTATACAATACAGATCCCAGAAAAAGACATTTTTTCCCATAATATCAACATAGGCGATTGATAGGGAGGTAGGATATTTTCCAAAAGTTGAGGTTCAAAGCAGAAATTTCCATATTTTAATCTTCCCAAGAAGAATTTTCTTATGTATTCAAGACTAATTAAGAAACTGTAATTGGGCCAAGTATGCTACTAGAGGCTGGGGGTTCTGAGCAGCAGAAGGGTTAAAAATGTTTGCACTATGCTTGTGGATTTGCACTGTCTGGCACCAATGTGGTGAATTTCTAGGAGTAGAGGCCCATCAGATTGCCTGAGGAGAGGGAACAGACCCAGTTAGGAAAAACAGCAGCCAGTTAAAGTTTCCTTGCAGATCAGCATTGTATTTAGGCCCATGAGTGGCAGATGGCTCAAACTCATGAGACTGGGAGACCTAGTCACAAAAAACAAAAACATAGCACCACCTATGATCCCACTCACATTTATAAAAAGAAATATTAAAAGTATATCTAATTTACATGAACTGATACTAAGCAAAGTGAGTAGAACCAGGAGAACATTATATACAACAACAAGATTATATGATGATCAATTCTGATAGACATTGCTCTTTTCAACAACGAAGTGATTCAAGCCAGTTCTAATGATCTTGTGATGAGGAGAGCCATCTGTACCCAGAGAGAGTACTGTGGGAACTGAATAGGGATCACAACATAGTATTTTTGTTGTTTGCTTGCTTTTTGTTTTCTTTCTCATTTTTTCCCTTTTTGATCTGATGTTTCTTGTGCAGCATGGAATTGTGGAAATATGTATAGAAGAACTGCACATGTTTGACATATATTGGATAACTTGCCATCTGGAGGAAAGGAAAGGGTGGGAGGAAAGGAAGGAGAAAAAAATTGGAACACAGGGTTTTGCAAGGGTGAATGTTGAGAACTGTGTATGTGTTTTGAAAATAAAAAGGTTTATATAAAAAAAGTATCTCTGTATTTCCCTTCCTTTATAAGCCTTAGACTTTCCCCTATCTTGCCTCCATGTAGGTCCAGTTTTGCCCAGGAAAGAAAGGGATCAAAGATCCTATATGAGGGCAGAGGTCAATGCTTCAGTAGCTATCTCCTGGAATAGTAATGGAAAATAAGACAAAATCCAGTTTGGCTGCAGGAAAATGAAATATTGTCAAAGAGATTCCAGGCTACTTTCCTTCCTATACTTTTCCATTGAATCCACATTTGAAGGAAATCAAGAGAAACTCTTGTCTTGGTCTCTGAAGATACATCTGGGAAGTCCCGTGGAGCTTGTTTCACTCCAGGCCTCTCTGAGCTTAAAATGACATCAGATATCTTTTCCCCATCCCCACCTCCTTAATGAAAGAATTATGGCATTGTACCCAGCTATGGAAGCATCCTTCCTGTGATTTAATCAGAGTGAAGTAACCAGGCCAAAAAGCCTTGGGCTTTTCAGATATTTAATGTAGAAGCCTGTTGCAGCATGTCCTTATACCACAAGTTTTAGTTATTAGTTCCTTGCTAGGCAAATCCAAAGTCCTAGACCTGTACAATCACTCATGGATTACTCTGCTGTTATCATCCTCAACGTGCTTCCATTTACACACAAACATCTGCCCTCTCCATCATTTGGGGAATCCAAATGTGGGGCTCAGGTCTCAGTATCAGCAGATGAGATTCCCACAGAGGTAATTGGAGAAGGATATGATAAAATTTAATTCCACCCAGAATTATACTTAGAAGCATATATCTTTTGGCCTAGAATCTTTCTCCACATCCATTTAAGTCTTCACGAAGAATCTCTCTCATCTTCTTGGTCATGGATAGTTCCAAAATGAGATAATATGTGTAAAGTGCCTTGCAAGTAATAGGTATTTAATAAGTGATTGTTTCCTTTTCTTCCCATGAAATGGCTGATTTAAGACAGCAGATTCTGCTGCTTCTTTGTTATTTTTAGGTATTCTTGTTTTTTTGCCTGCAGTTATAAAGAAAAAACATTATAGGGGAAGGGGAATCTGAAGGAACTGATCTGAGGAATTTCTGAGAGGGTGCCAAAATAATTTTGGCAGTCCAAAGAGAAGAGCAAGGAAAATGAGTCTGGATACATTGAACTTCCTCTTTCCCCCTTTTGCCAGGGAAATTTCAAAAAAGTGCAAAATAAAAGCAGACAGAAAATTAATAGAAGTAACAGAGTGGAGTCATGTTAGAAGCACACTCCTTACAGGGGGGAAATCAAGCAATAGTCAATGTTTGTGCATCTATGTTCCTTGCATGAGCCAACAATTTCTACCATTCTTCCTTCCATCCATTGGAAAGCATAGACAGCAGGTCTTTGGGACACATATATTTCCTACAACAATGATGATTCAATAAGTTGAATCTATTTATTCTCCCCTAAAGTCAATGACTCCCTGCAATGAGGAGGTGAGGAGATAACCTTTGGTTCTTGTAGCAGTAAGTAGCTATAGTGGATGAAATGATTAGAGTGAAGGCTTAGAGTCAGTCAGGAAGATGTGAATTCAAATTTGAACACTTAGGTGAGTCACTTGACCTCTGTTTGCCTCTGTTTCCTCATTTGTAAAATGGAGATAATAATAGAATTGCTATGAATTCAAATGTAGCCTCAGACTCTTACTAGCTATGTGACCCTGATCACTTTACTAAGTCACTTCATTCTGTTTATTTCAGTTTCTTTATCTGTAAAATGAACTAGAAAAGGAAATGGCAAACCACTCCAGTATCTTTGCCAAGAAAACTCAAATGGGGTCTGAAAAGTTGGACATGACTGGAAAAAGCAAAAACTGATATGGCTTGTAAATATCTGAGATCAAATTTGAACTCAGAACTTCCTGATTCCATGCTAATTACCCACTGTATCACTAGCTGTCTTTTTTCCACTTGGATCCCTTTTTACCCAAGAAATTTTTACATGACCCTGGATATAAATAGGCATACAAATCAAACACTTGTTGATAATAAACAATGATTTCATAATCCCCACATTCAGTTATGAGACTCCAAATGAAGTCGCAACCCATGTCTAAGAAACTGGGCTGTATAGAGAAATGCAAATTAAGACAGCTGAGGTACTACTTCACACTTCTCAGATTGACTAAGATGAAATGAAAAGATAATGATAAATGCTGGAGGGGATGTAGGAAAACTGGGACACTAATATATTGTTAGCGGAGTTGTGAACTAATCCAATCATTTTGGAGAGCATTTTGGAACTATCAAACTCTGCATATCCTTTGATCCAGCAGTGTCTCTATTGGATCTGTATTCTAAAGAGATCATAAAAGAGAGGGAAAGGACCCAAAGGTACAAAAAGTCTGTAGCAGCTCTTTTTGTAGTGGCAAGGAACTGGAAATTAAGTGGATGTCCATTAATTGGGGAATGGCTGACCAAGTTATGGTATATGAATAATGGAATATTATTGTTCTATAAGAAATGATGAGCAGGCTAATTTCAGAAAGGCCTAGAGAGACTTACATTAAGTGAGCAGAACCAAGAGAATATTGTACACAGTAATAGCAAGATTGTGTGAGATTAACTATGATAGATTTAACTCTTCTCAGCAATATGGTAATGCAAGACAATCCCAATAGATTTGGGATGAAAAATGCCATCTGCTTCCAGAGAGAAAACTATAGAGACTGAACATGGATTGAAGCATGTTATTTTCACCTTTTTGTGTACTTTTTCTTATAGTTTTTCTCTTTTGTATGATTTTTCTTTTACAACATGACTAATATGGAAATATATTTAAAAGGATTGTACATGTATAACCTATATCAGATTGTTTGCTGTCTTAGGGAGGGAAGAGGTAAGGAAGAAAAAAATCTTTGTATGCAATTGGAAAAATAGAATACTATTGAAATTTAGAAAGAAGAAGAGGAGGAGGAAGAAGAAGAAAGAAGAAAGAAGAATGAAGAAGAACTCTAGCACAGGAATTTTATTGAGACAGGTTGAGTAGGCAGGAGAGTGATCCCCCACTTTGGAGAACAGGAAGCCCTCTTCCAGGATGGATTGTAACTTAATTCTCACCCAGCTGTGCTGGATTCCTTACCTTTCCCCTTCCTTTAACTTCCGAACAAAATCCTACTTCCTACAGGAATCCTTCCCTTTTAATTCCACTGCCTTCCCTCTGCTATTTATCCCATATATACTTTGCTTTGTATATATTTATTTGTATATTGCCTCCCCAATTAGATTGCAAGTGCCTTGAGGACAGCCACCGTCTTTTGCCTCTCTTTATATCTCAAGGGCTTAGTACAGTGCCTGGAACATAGCACTGAATTAAATTGAATTGATTCTCCATTGTAAAACTTCATCATTCAGAACCTATGTATTTAAAGGGAAAATGTTGGCAATCATCTGTGATTATACAAAATACTCTAATGAGTGGTGAGTCAGAAGAAAACAATATTCAGGACCTCATCACCTGCACTATTGCAATAGTCTTCTAACTTGATTTTCCCAAATCCATTCTTTCCTCATTCTAATTTAACCTTCATATAGTTGTCAGAGTGACCCTCCTAAAGGATAGGTCTGACCACGATACTCCCAGCTGAGTAAACTCCAGGAGCACCTGTTTGGACTATAGGTTACTAGATCTAGATCTGGAAGGGACCTCAGAAACCAATAGTCTTGACCCCTTCCTTTTATAGTTGAGGCCCAGGCAAGTTAAGTGACATGTCCAAGTTCATATATGTACCAAATAGCAGAGCTGGGGTTTGAATTCAAGGCCTCATTTCATATTCTTTTGACTATATCACCTTGACTCTCAAATCTAGAATGCAAAGCCTGTCAGGGAAGACCTCCACAATATGATTCCCAACAAGCTTTCTAGGTTCATTTCATAATGCTTCCTTCCAAACAATCAATTAAGGAAGAAAGGGGGAAAGAAGAGGTATGAGACTGCCTACCAAACTGAAGGTGTACCTAACCATGGTGCTGATCTCTGTGTGCTTGTGAACCTTGGACAGTCTACCAGCACCATGCCAGGAAACTGAATCATTCTCATCTGAATTGTTTTAAGAAGATTCTAAAGATGGCCTGCAAGATAAGGTACCAACACTGAGGTTCTCTCTCAAGATGAACTGCCAAGCAATCAAACTCTACTGCAGTGAGCACAATTCTGATGGGTGGAATGCCAGAATAGCATCAGAAAGGCTATTGCCAAATGTGACCTGAGGCTAGGAATAAATACTAAAGACTACACTTTGAGCAAGAGGAGCAATCTAGGAAGAGATAAGACTAGTCGGCATAGGTGGAAATATAATACCTGATAAAAGAATGAAGAAGGAATATGAAACATTGATTTTGCTTTTCTCTTCTCAAGGAGAATGATTTTGAGAATTAAATAAAAACTAGTTAACAGGGAACTCAAGGAAATGGTAAGAGAAGACACCACTGCCTTCAGTGACAGTCAAGTCATCAAACCCAGAATAAATGTAATCCAGAATACTAAAAAGGGTTTGTGGATATTATTTCTGATACTATCAGTGATCAAAGAAGAATCATGAGAAATGGCAGAAGTCCTGGGGGACTGAAGATGAGCCAGTGTCTTCCTTATTTTTTAAAAGGTTAAGAAAGTGGGTATTCCAATTAAAGACCAGTAAATGTATTTTCTATTCCAGGTAAAATTCTGTGCTAAAGGAATTTGTTTGTTTTTTTTTCAATTGTACTTTATTTTTCCAGATACATGTAAAGATAGTGTTCAACATTCTTTTTTGTAAACCTTTGTAGTCCAAATTTTTCTCCCTCTCTCTCCGTCTTCCATCTCCCCAAGACAGTAAGCCATTCAATAGGTTAAATATGTACAATTCTTTTAAACATATTTCCATATTTGTCCTGTTGTCCAAGAAAAATAAGATTGAAAAGGGAAAAAACAAGAAAACCAACAACAGCAGCAAAAAAGTGAAAATTCTATACTTCAATCCATAATCTGTCTCTAGCTGCAAATGGCATTTTCCATCTCAGGTCTATTGGAATTGCCTTGAAAGCCTTGAACAATGCCATTGTTGAAAGAATTAATCCATCACATTTGATTATCATATAATGCTGTTATTGTGTACAATGTTCTCTTGGTTCTACTCACTTCACTCAGCATCAGTTCATGTAAGTCTTTCCAGGCTTTCCTGAAACCAGCCTACTCATCATTTCTTATAGAACAATAATATTCAATTAAATTCATATACCATAACTTATTCAGCCATTCTCCAATTGATGGGCATCCACTCAATTTCCAGTTCTAAAGGAATCCTTTTCGAGAACTTAGAAAGGCAAGATGTGATTCCTAAGAGCCTGTCTGAACTCCTTAAAATAAGTCATGACAGACTAATTTCATTTCCTTTTTTTTAACCAAGTTGTTAAACAGTGTCATCTCTGGCATGGTATTGTAACTGAATTGCCATGGAGATGATGGTATCCTGAAATCCAACATCTAGTAATATTTTAGAACTGGAATTTTTGAAACAGTTCTTATTAGATTTCTAGAAGAAAGATGCCAGAAAGGGGGACAGCTAGGTAGTGCAAGTGGATAGAGCACCGATTCTGGAGTCAGGAGGATGTGAGTTCAAATCCTTGGGCAAGTCATTTAATCTGATTGCCTCACCAAAAGGAAAAAAAAATGCCAGAAAGGAAGGAGTTGGGAGTGCTAATTGATGTGGCTAAGTTGTCTTCAATTTGGGAGCATGGGAACAGATGCTAGGGTGTCCTGACATTTCCCTTCAGATTTTCCTTTCTGAAGAAAGATTGAGATCAGTGTGATGCTTGCTTAGTGTCATCCATGGCTGGTGAACTAAGTGAAGTAAATCTCAGAGACAATTTCCTTCTCCTGTTACTCCTCTTCAGGGAAGGAAGTCTGTTCATGGGGTTTCCTCTTCTAAGTTTTTGTTTGTTTTTTTTTTTTTTGTTTTGTTTTTTTGTTTTGTTTTGTTTTGTTTTTTGCTTCATTCTTAAGTCTAAAACAGGAAAAGACCATTTCTGCATCCCTCCTCCTACTTTGCTTTCTGGTTTTTCATTGCTGTCATTTATTTTCCCTTTATATGATGAAAGCTGGTGACTGCTGATCCTTGTGACTGTTATCCTTGTGAGCCTTATATAGCTTGGGGAAATATGTGAGTCTGAGTTGAGGGCAGACAGGACCTGCTTCAGTGGAAGCCTCAGGGAAGCAGCAGTGGCAGGGATTCACAAACAATTCCAGAGTGCTTTACCATTGTACTCCTGAGCCAGTTCAAATTGATTTATAGGAATAAGTAGAGATATTAATAAGCAAAAGTGAAAAGACCTAGACTGGTAAAAACATATTACCTGAGAAATGTGGGAAGAGTTATACATCACTGTGTGTACTATGTAGATCTCTTTTTTGGATTCTCTGATTGAGCTTACACACAATTGTAATTGTGCTTAAGTCTTTTTCTGCCAATCCCAATTATTTACTCAAGACCTCATCACTAGTATGGGTTGGAAGCCATATTTAAACTAAGGAAAATAAGTCTTCCTAATTAGGCCTGGCACTTTATCTACACACTACCTAGTTGCACATATTTTTCTAATATACCTTCCAACTTATATATATATATATATATATATACATATATATATATATATATACCCATATACTGAGAGAGACTATCCTTACCCACTATCAACAAATACATTTATTATAGGAATAGTTTTCTAAGAAGGCAATTGAAAATAGAAAGCTGTGACCTGGAAGATAATACAATTGAATGGATTTAGAACTGGTTCAGACAAAAGGTTGAAATTTTGTGATAAAAAGATTGACTGGAAATCAATAATATTTAATTTTGACCAAAAAGAGCCTTATATGCAAGATTTTTAATTGCATGCCAAATCTCCATTTTCTAAGATTCTTAATTAAATTATGTCACCTGATAAGATTGTATTCAATTCTGTCCTGAATAGTTATTTCTGATAATACTTTTTGATTTATACCATTACTTAATGAAAATTCACCAATTTTAAAGAACCATGGAAAATAAGAATAATCTCACCCAATTTATTATTTTAAACATTTTAATTATTTTTAAAAGTCTATTTTCACTTATTTCTACCTCCCCCCACATTAAAAAAGAAAAACAAAGTCCTCATAACAAATATACATTGTTAAAGCAAAATAAATTCCCACATTGGTCACATCTAAAAATGTCTGATTTTGTACCATTTCCATCACCTCTCTCTCAGAAATTGGGTAATATAATTAATAATCAATAGTCTGATATAACTCAATTTATTCTCTTGGGGCTTTCTTATACCAAAGTGGTTTGAGATTTGGTGCTTTGTACTCTTCTTACTTTGGTTCATTACCGTTTTGATAGAAAATTTGATCATCATGAGAGCTTTCATTTGTGGCCAATGATTAAGCCATGTGCTATTTTCTCAGTTATTTCTTCCTCAAATCCTACATTTCCATAATAGCCCCCAAATTTAGAAGCCAGTAGTGTAATGTGCCAGTGTGTTGATATTCAGCCTTTTATCAGTGAACTGAAAATTTATAAAAGAAAATAAATAGGGAGAAAAAGCAAATACATTGGATCATAAGATTTGTAGCCAAAAAAAAGTAATTAGCAATCGAAAATGCCAGGCTGAATCTAACAAGATAATATTTAACAGTAGATATAAATATAAATATATTTTGAATATGTATATATTATACATGTAAAATATATTATATATTGTAAAAATATACAAATTTATAGATATATATTTTTTAAACTGCATCTTCTTATCTCATTCAGACTGGAAGTACAGGAGCTACTCAAAAGCCCACTCATGGACCCAATCTCACTACTGACAAGCATGGGAGCTTTGACTGTCTCTGTTTCTGAGTTGGGCTGATGACTCTCTCCACAACTGGTCATTTTAGTTCACTGTAACTCAGAACTCCTAAATTCAAGATCTGCTAGCCTCAGCCTCCATAGTATTTGGGATTATCGGGGTACTCTACCAGGCTTAGAGGAAGGGATTCTTAAATTTTGGCTCAAAAGAAAAAAAAAAACTTTCAATCTAACAGCAAATTACCTGGAGAAAATACAAATTGGAGATGATGTGGCTAGAAAAGTTGGGGTTCAGTCATGCAAAGAATTCACAACGGCCATTCTCTTTGGCAAAAGGTAGATTTATTTAGAAAAGAGGTTAGACAAAATGGAGTAATACAATAGAAACCAGGAATGGTAAATATGAAGTAGAGTTGGGAGAGTATATGAAAGACAAGTTCCTCAGTGGAACTCACAATTACCCAGTAGAAGGGAGCACTCCATGAGATTGGAGCATGTTCTTAGCTGGCGGGCTAAATCCTGAAAGGGACTTAGTGCCCTAAAAAGTTAGTTAGCTGTAAGGGGGAGAAGTGGGGTTAGGAAGCATAATGGACTTAGGAGAGGTACCACGTGGTGTAGGGGAGGGATAAGTAGAAAGACACCATGACGCAAAATGCCATGGCTGACTGACCCAAAGGAAGGCAGTAGCCATGGGATGGGCCATAATTAGATTTTATAGGGAAAATTTAACCTCAGGAACATGGCTGGGATTTTTGACAGGACATGGCAAGGTGAGATTGCGGGAGACCCTTAGAGAGGGTGAGTCTCCGGGGGGTTTGACATAACTTGGATTTCAGACTGGACGACCTCCCCAGAGGGTGGGAACATGGAGCTAAACTGATCTCTATCAGTGCCTTCTCCCTCCCTGCCTCAGGGATCAATTCTTTAGTTTCTCTCTTTCCAACACACTATTCGCAACCTCACCAATTTTAGTAGATGGTAAACTCAATACAAGGAAATAGGGTGAAATGGCAAGTCAGAGTTAATTGGAGCCAAGACTGCACTGAAAGAGTCAAAATCCTTCAACTGCATCACAGTGCTGCTGTGAACATACCTAGAGAAGGAGATTCTGCCCTGGTAACTTATTAAAAATCATTTAAATTGACGCCTGAATTTAAGTATAATTCCTGGTCAAAAATCAACTAGTAGCTAATTTGTGTCTCTATTCATTTATTCATTCAACAAATATTTATGAAGACTTATATGTGTCTTTTTTTCTGCCATTCTCTTTAAATTCCCAAGGAAAGAGTTGTAAATATGTCTGTTGGGGTTTAAGAGAATCAAATACTTCAGGTATTCCTTTTTGGAACAGATGCCCCATTTTGCCAGGAGGAATTCATAATAGCATTCTTAGAAGATGAAGGACAAACTCTAAAGGGCAAGCTGAATCCTGAGCTGTCACAGAATGCTAACATTTACAAGGTTTATTGAGCTCAGGATTGGGCTTCCTCAAGCACAATTAATAGAAGCTTCTTAGCTGTATTAGACAAGTCAGCACAGAAGACAGTGCTTTGGCTTCCTCCCCCTAGAGGGGGGCAGCTGAAAGATTAGAAAATGCCAGGTATATATTAAGAACTTGAGGCATCATTCAACAAAGCCAAGTTACTCTTTGAAAAAGTAGCATGTGCCCTGAAAAGAGCCTAGGAGAAAATGCTTTACACTTCACTTGTTGCCTCACATGGTACTCTGAACTCAATAGCTGCTTCATAGATTTTAGCTGAAATGAATGAAAAATGTGTATTAGCATATTGGTTAAATGATAATTTGAAAAGAAATAACATAGTGTAGAGCCTGGATGTGGAATCAGAGGACCTGTGTTTGAATCCCACCTCTAAATCTGGCCTGTATCTGTTCCTGAGGGAGGCTGAGACTAGTGGATTCATTGAACTCAGAATATCTGAACTTCAGGAGGACTAAGAATGATTAGGTGTCTGCAGTAATTCTGGCGCCAAAATGGTGCTCCCTTAAGATCAAGGAGGGACTGCCAGGCTGCTTAAGGAGTTCTCAGACCAGGTTAAGAAAGTTAAGAAGGTAAGAGCTTCTTCAGCAAGAAGAAGGAATCTCTGGTCACTACACTTCCAGCCCAAATGAAATGGAAAGAAAAAGGAGGGAAGGCAGAAAGAAAGGCAGGAAGACAAGCAGGAAGGCAGGCAGGCAGGCAGAAAGGAAGGAGGGGGAGGGAGGGAGGAAGAAAGAGAGAGAAAGAAAGAAAGGAAGGAAGGAAGGAAGGAAGGAAGGAAGGAAGGAAGGAAGGAAGGAAGGAAGGAAGGAAGGAAGGAAGGAAGGAAGGAAGGAAGGAAGGAAGGAAGGAAGAAAAAGAAAAAAAGAAAAAGAAAGAAAGAAAGAAAGAAAGAAAGAAAGAAAGAAAGAAAGAAAGAAAGAAAGAAAGAAAGAAAGAAAGAAAGAAAGAAAGAAAGAAAGAAAGAAAAAGAAAGAGTTTGCTACTTAGTAATTGTGCTATCTTAGGCAATAATAATATTTATTTGGCAACCCCCTTTCCATCCCACTCCCCAAACAGATCTGTTATATTCTCAAGCCTCCTCCTAGGACTCTCTAATATAGCTGAAAGTTCTCTTTTCTCTGCTTTTGGCTAGATCCCCCACCAATTTCACCTCCCCCCCCAGTTTTAGGGGTCCAGGTATCCCAGTTCCATTTAATCATTTAGTGGGTTGATTTTTATAAAGGAATATTTACTTCAATGATAAATCAACAGCAAATATCCAAACATTTCCCCCTAGTCCCTTGAGATGGGACATATACCATACTATACCACCTCAGGAGGATAAGGATAGGATTCACAGCAAAATACTGTTCCTACATAGCGTTAGTCCCATCAAATTTAAATCCAAAGCCCTATCCTTGGGTTTGTGTCTCTGAGTTTTCCTGCTGGACTGGTCACAACTTCTAGCCTGGAATCTTGAGCTCCAAGGTTCCTGTGACTAGAACTCTTGGGTCCTAGAACCAAAAAGAAGAAATGAAACAGAAATTCAAATCTGTTTCTTGGTGCTACAAAGTCTAAGGGAAGAAGATGTCCCTCTGGCCCTTCTCCACTTCCTGTACAATATCACCAACTGTGACTTCTTCTCTGCCCCCCCCACTATGAAGTGGGGAAATAAGGATAATAGCTCAGCTTAGTCATGTAGATTTAAAGACACAGATAATTCTAGCTACTTAGCCTGTGAGAAGAAGTTGGGTAGGTCAAATCTGAGTATTCATGCATGGGCCAGTTCTCTATCTACCAAGAACAGGACCCTCACATCTTCTACATAGGTAATACCATATTCCAAACCCCAATCCTTTAATAACTAACATTTACATAGTGTCTTAAGGTTCTCATAGTTTTTTATAGATATTATTTCATTTTATTCTTACAGCAAGTCTGCTTTTATTATCCCCATTATCAATTAGGTAGGTAGCGTGGTGGAGGGGCTGTTGGGTTTAGAGTGAGAAATACAAGAATTCAAATCCTCTCACACACTTAATAGCAACATAACCCTCTCTTAGTCTGTTTTCTTAAAATGAAGATAATAATAGCAACTATATTCTAGAGTTATTATGAAGCTCAAATGAAATAAGTAAAGCATTTTATAAATCTTAAAATACTATATACATTCTAGCTTACATTATTTTACAGAATGAAATAATTGAGGCAGATAGAGGTCACCTAGAAAATCTAAAATTTGGACTTAGTCCATCATGTTTTTAGCAGGGATTACCTTTTGACTCTTTTTTTTTTGTATCCCCAGTGTTCAGGAATCCCCATGGGTAAATCTAGTTACCAAATAATAGCAATATCTTAAGTATTATTATGTGCCAGGTACTGTTCCTGAGCCATCATCAAGGACCTATCTTTCTAATAGATGAAGAAATACCAGAAATCAAATAGCAAATTATTGAGATATTATAACAAAGTAATGAATAGGGGTAAAGCAAGACTAATTCTCAGCTTTCTATACACACATCAGACTCATGATCAGTAATAAGGAACTAGAGACTCCTCTCTGAGTAACTCCCCCTCCCTTCCATACAATGTTTAGGCTTCATAGCAGTTAGAAGCCATCTTCTGCCTGAATCCTTCTACTTCCTAGCAATGAAATGTGCTTCCCGTGGCTCCTTGGCATGGTCCCGGAATTCCTTTATTGTTGCTCCAACCAGTATCCTTTTACATCAAAGTTTCCAGCCTTTGTTTCCATATCTGCCTTCTATTTAACCTTAGAACCCTAGCTTCAAGGAAATGTCATGCCGAAATAAACCAGAGCCAATAACATACCCCAGGATTAAAGAAAGACATCTTCAACTCCTTTGTTAATCAGTCCTTCCCAGGTGGAACACTAAAAAGATTACCAAATAGCTTTAAGACTTCCAGAGATGCCCTTGTCAATGGAAGATTCTAAGCTCTTAAAATGATCTGTGAGGGAGAATGTATTGCATTCATCTTCCTCTCTATCCCAACCACAATCCCCAATCAAGGTAGGGGAAGTGTGGCTCCCACATTGCAAGTAACTCCCACGAAATCGTTTTGAGGCTAGAAATAAATCTACCTTGTTCTGTTTGCCTTTCAAACTTTCATCATGCTCTCCAGTAACTAAAGATATGGGGTGCAAATTTCTTTAAAGATAAAATCAGTTTTAAGGAGACTTAGAAACACTGGAAGTTGAAAAGCAAAAGCTGGTTATCGGTGCCAGTCTTCTTAAGAGCACAGCAAAGCCCAAAGCATTTGTAGTTACCTCTTGTTAAAAATTTGTTAGTTAGGCAGCTCATTGAATAGAGTACCGGATCCAGAAGACCTTAATTCAAATCTGGCCCCATGCATTTACTAGCTGTGTGATCCTGGGTAAATCACTTAACTCATTTCTTCAATTTCCTGAACTATAAAATGGGAATAATGGAAATGATAGTACCTACCTCTCAGGGTATCGTGAGGATAAAATTAAATAATGTTTGTAAAATACTTTACACAGTACTTAGCATGTAGTATACAATAAATATTTGTTTCCTTCCTTAAAAATTGTAACTCCTCAAGGATGTCTATCAATTGGGAAATGGATGAATAAATTATGGTATATCAATCAAATGGAATATTATTGTTCTATAAGAAATGATGAACAGGGTAACTTCAGAAAGACCTGAAGAGACTTATATAAACTGATGCTGAGTGAATAGAACCAAGTCAAAAATTGCTGTATTGTATACAGCAATAAGATCATGATATCAACTTTGATAAACCTGTCTCTTTTCAACAATAAGATGATTCAGCCCAATTCTTATTGACTTGTGATGGAGAGAGCCATATACATCCAGAGGACTGTGGGGACTAAATGTGGATCACAACATAGTATTTTTACCTTTTTTGCTGTTGTTGTTTGCTTGCTTTTTTTTCTCTAATTTTTTTCCTTTCTTACTTGATTTTTCTTGTGCAGCATGATAAATGTGGAAATATGTTTAGAATAATTATACCTGTTTAACCTATATTGGATTGCTTGCTGTCTAGGGAAAGGACAAAGTAAGGGAGGTAGAGAAAAATTTGGGACACAAGATTTTGCAAGAGTGAATGTTGAAAACTATCTTTGCATGTATTTTGAAAAATGAAAAGCTATTATTACAAAAAAAATTGTAACCCTAACCATCACATATTAATTTGCCTATAACATAGTCACAGGCAATTATTATTTAAATCACATGCAGATATGAAGTATCCAACATATAAATTAGAATTGCATACCATATATCAAACATAGGCATCATATGCAAATATTTGAGACATAGTATCACATAGTAAAGTTATTTACAGTAAACACACAGATCATATTCAATACATAATATCACATGTTGGGGTTACATACAAAATAAGTTATATATTATGTACATTCCACTACTGGGCATCCTCTGCCCACACGGAACTTCTTCTCCCATGACCCTTGGATGTGTCCATATCCAGTCCAGGCACTTCTGTGGTGACCCAGTTTCAGAATTGCACATTTATTGCCTTCAGACCCATTGACTCATTCATTTCCCTTGTTGACTATATACAGCTAGGGGATTAGATGAGAGAGACAGGCAGTCTCGAGATTCATTTCTCCCTTTTTTTTAATCTGTGCAGAGTTCCCCTATAGACTGGCACAATGTTGGTCAGCTTCTCCAAGTTCTCAAGATATTCCAACATCGAGTTGTTTTTTGTTTGTTTGTGGGTTCGTTTCTGAAATTGATTTGGAGCTTTCCCCTGTGGATAATTTTATGGCAATAATTGTCCTATAATGTCCTATAAATAATATATCCCAACCCTTTCATTCCTGAGGATTTCCAGAGAACTTTATTAACTTCTCAAAGTTCTGAGGCTGTTTTTCAGACTCTCAGATTACCCATCTTCTCAGCTTTTTGACATTGGGCTAGTTTTCCACCAGTCTGCTAGCTTGAGTTTTTCCTTGGACTTTCTTGCAGAATTCAGTCCCAAAACAAGAATTCCCAATGGAAAACCCAAGCAGCTGTCATTGTTTGATCTTCTTGGAGATGGAGCCATTTTGGGGCAGTTGTCCTCCTTTAACTGATTTCTCAAGCTATTTGGTTGCATACTTCCCCATTTTCCAAGATGACAAAGCATAGACCAATATAGTCAGATGCAGTTTTCACAGAAACATCAGCAAGTATAGAATGAACCCTGTGGCATTATTCTTGGCAGCAGCACATGCATGTACAAGAAAGGCCAGATGCTGACACCATGGTGCCTTCTCCTCAGGCCTCAGGATGCCCAGCATGTTCAGTGGGATACAATTAAGGTCCTTTGGCTGTAGATTTCCCCAGGGATGTTATGGCACAGTTCTAGAGACTGTTTGATTCCTGCTAAGGCCAGCATTTCTTTGAGTAATTTGCTTTGAAAATCATGACCTTGATGAGAATGGATCCTGGCAAAGAAAGCATACTCAGAGAAATACTTCTTCCCCTAACACAATACTCTTGAAGCCTTCCAGGCTCCTGATTGCATAAGCCTGTACTTGCTGAAGTACTTTCATATTCTGTATAGCAGCATCCTTATTTTTTTATTCTAAAAAATTATCTAGTCCTTGCCTACCTACTTTTCATAAAACAATCTACATAAATATTTATTTCACTTTAAAAATTAGAAATAATCTAAGTTTTAGGCAATTCAGTTTAATTGTTGAAAATTTGAATGATTATCGATAATCTTCATTGGCTTATTTCCATTTTTGAAAAATTGCTGGGCTTTTTCTTTGAAAACCAGCTTATTCTTAAGAAAAACAGTCACCAGAGAAATGCCTGGAATGGCTATGGACTTGTCTAAGGGTCATGGGTGAAGAAGTTCCATGTGAGCAAAGGATGCCCAGTAGTCGAATGTATATAATACATACTTATTTTGTATGTAACCCCAACATGTGATATTATGTATTGAATATGACCTGTGTGTTTATTGTAAATAACTTTACTATGTGATACTATGTCCCAAATATTTGCATATTCTTAAGAATAACTTCAAAGCCCAGAATTCTAATTTATAGATAAAATAAAGATATCAACTGTCATTGAGTTCTCCACTGGCAAATGCCATAGACAGTGGCAATCACTTTTCTAAAGCAAAGCTACTCCCAAACCTTCTAGTCTGTATAACACAAAGGGCTTGCTTGGATTTTCAAAAGTAAGTGTATATGTGATACAATAGACAATCCTTAAAGACACATTCTTAATTTTCATGTCAATTACTGGATTCAGTACAATGCTGATTGTTCCCCTTCTGCTTTTTGATTATTCTCAACCCCTAAGTGAGATGATCATTTATTGGGTATAATTATTAGGCATCCCTTTCATGGATGGCCACTGAGATTCCAGCTTCCAAATTCTCTGATTCTGTGATTCTAAGACTGTTTTGATACTTTGTAATGATTACATGGAACAATGCTGAGACTTGTTTATACACAACTATGTTTTAGAGTGCCTCTTTCCACAAGCCCTCCAACACTCAAAATTTCCATCTTTTACCATCTTTGCCAATTTTCATAGTGGGAAATGAAACTTTAAAGCTGTTTTAATTTGTATTTCTTTTGTCATTAGTAATTTGGAACGTGCTTTCAAATGACCAATTATTTGTATTTTTCTTTTTTAAATAGTCTTTTCATTATCTTCAATCTACTTATCTGATGGGGAAAAGGTCTTAGCATTGTGTAGTGATGTCAACCCTCTACATATTTTGGAAATCAGACTTTTATTGGTGATATCTGATGCAAATGCCTATGACATTTAATACTTTTTCTTTTATCTTGAATTTAATTCTGCAAATGCTTTTTAAATTTTATGGAGCTAAAATTCTCTATTTTATCTTTCATGGTATCCTCTCTCCCTTATTTACTTACCAATTTTCCTCTAGTCATAGCTGTGAAAGATAGCTGTTCTTTTTCTTCTTTCTTTTTCTTCTTTTTCTCCTTTCTTCTTTCTTCTTTTCTTTCTCTCTCTCTCTCAGGACCTTTTGTTTTTAGGATATGTATATATTATGAGCTTATTGCGCTATGCAGTATAAAAGGGTGGTTTAACCTTGGTTTCTACCAAGCAGCAGCATAGACTTGGCTAAACCTTCTCCCACAAGAGGCAATGCTCACTGATTTCATCTAGCCATCTAAAAGAAAAGAAGAGGTATAGATGGGCTTAATCTGGCCTGAGTTCCCACTTACAGTAAACTCTGAAAGGACAGGGCACAGCTTAATTTCCAATCAGCTTTCCCTCCCTGTTGTCTGGCTCCATACTGCCTGTCATTGGGTTGCTTGGGTCTACTACATTTCCTTTTCTAGCTCATAAGAAATAAAAAGTCCAAGAGAGGACACCCACAAATAAATAAAGTCACACATAGGCTTATATAGATAGAAGGAAGGCTAAATAAAAATACAAAAAGGTTCCAGCTCACAATGAGCAAGTATTATATTATGAAGGAAAATAAAGTAAAGTCACTTTCTGAAAAAGAATCCTATAAATCCCCAGAGATGATAGAATAATAGCAAGGAATTCTGGAAAAAATTAAGATAGAAATAAAAATGTTAAAAGAAGATATTGTGAATGAAGTTAAGTCAGAAATCAGGGCTCTTGATGCAGAATTAAAATACAAACAGAATACAGAACGTAGGAAGGAAGGAAGGAAAAGAAGGGAGAAAGTAAGCCCTTACTATGTGCCAGGTATTATGCTAAGTGCAAAGACAAGAATGGGGGGGGGAAAGTTCCTGCCCTCAAGGAGCTTTCATTTTCCTGAAGGAAGAAAATACAAAAGTGAAATCAAAGGGGGTCAAGGATGCTGATAGTATGGCAAGGCTTGCAGACATAGTTTTCAAGATCTGAAGTCAGGGGCAGAGTTGGAAGGGGAATCAAGATTTTAACATTTTCAAAAAAGTTTTATGTGTTCTCTCATTTGATCCTTACAACAATCCCTTAAAATAGGTGCTATTATTATCCCCATTTTATAGAAAATAAAACAGGTTTAGAGAGATTAAATGATTAGGGTCACAAAGCTGGTAAATTTCCAAGGCAGAATTCCAACTTAGATCTTCTTTCAAATCCAGCATTCTATCAGATGAGCCACCTTGATGTCTATCGGACATCTGGTAGGAAATGTCTAATAGGAAGATAATGATGATGATGATGATGATGATGATGATGATATCTGATACTTATAGTTAAAAATTAACTTTAAAGCTTGTAATACAGTTCATATATATCATATTGTTAGAATGTTACAATAGCCCTGGGACATACATCCTCCAGGCATTATTTCCCATTTTACAGGTGAGTCAAAAGGATCAGAGAGGTTGATCCATAGTCACACAAGTTAGAAAGTTTTAGAGTTAGAATTTGAACCCTGATGTTTCTGATTCCAAGCCCCGTATGCTATCCACTATGGATCTGGAGCACATTAGTAAGATGTCCTTCCCATAAATTCTCATTATGACAGGAAAAGCATCTGAATTGGAGAGGGTGGGAAGTGGCAGAGCTGGTATTACTGCTCCCAACCCTCACTTCAAGAGATAAACAAAGTGAGTCACCCCATCGATCAGAGGACAAAGGCTAAATTGTCCAATCCCTGTCCAGTTCCTGCTCATTCTCAAGATGTTCATATAATCTTTGGCAAAAAGGAAGATGGTAGTCTTAATATGGAATTTTCAAAATGGGGAAGGTGATATGGACAGCTCTCACTTTACCCAAGTAGAACATTCCTCAGACCTCTATATAAAGTGACTTTTATGCAATATGATTTTGCCTGTAGATGTGGGGAAGGGAGGCAGGAAGGGGACCACTAGCTTGTGGAAGGAGGGGGTCAGCACATGGCTCAAGGCCACATGGGGTTGGGGACAGAGAAGTAAGATCAGGAGGAAGAACACATAGATAGAATTGGGACAACCATGTTGGGACCTGACTGAAACCTAGAGGCTAAACATAGGGAAAGACAGATGGGAACTGGATAAAGACAGGAGAGGACAGGAAGAAGAGGTCTAGGGAAGACAGACATTGACAAAAGGCAGACTTACAGTCCAGTGGGCTATTGGTACAAAGGTCTCCTTTTTCGGGGAACTGGAAGTCTCCAGCCAAGCCCTCTATCAGACCATGGCAACAGTCTCTCCACTAGTAAATTCTTCTGCTTTCACTTATATGGGGGTTTCTTGGGGGGAAAGGTTTTAGTGAAATGGGCAGAGGTTTGGAGGGGGATGCTATAGAGCACCTAACCAAGAGGTAGGAATAGAGAGAGCAGAGTATTAGACAGTAAAGTTAACATAGGTGGGTTTGTTTGTTTTTTGTTTTGGGGGTCTTTTTGGAATGTGGGTTTCTTTCAGAAAGTAAAGTGAATT
The DNA here is from genome assembly GCA_023553655.1 of Myrmecobius fasciatus. Lineage (NCBI taxonomy): Eukaryota > Metazoa > Chordata > Mammalia > Dasyuromorphia > Myrmecobiidae > Myrmecobius > Myrmecobius fasciatus. The sequence goes on along the minus strand of JAJPUD010002460.1, from coordinate 260,278 downwards.
TGTGTAAAACAAAAACTGTTTAAGACCTTTCAAAAGTCTTAGAGCAGTCTTGTCTTATGTGATTGTAGCAAAATGAAGAGCATTTGGGGCAGGTAGGTGGTGTAGTGGATAGAGCACCAGCCCTGAAGTCAGGAGGACCTGAGTTCAAATCGGTCTCAGACACATAGCATTTCCTAGCTGTGTGACCCTGGGCAAGTAAGTCACTTAACCCCAATTGCCTCAGCAAAAAAAAAAAAATGAAGAGCATCTTAAGTAGGACTTTCCTCTCTAGTCAGCAAGGTTAAAATAGCTCATAGAATAGTCAGGCATTTGTTTAATTAGTTGATCCTTTGGGGATGATGTTGGGAATAATCATCCCTGGTTGAAGCCCTGTTTAAAAAACAGAAGACTGAGTCTCAGTATTGCTTAAGCCCTTGAAGGAATGTATTTGTGAATCTCTTCCTCCTTAGTAATTTGCCTTATTTATAAACTGTCAAAGGACAAAGCAAATAAAAACAAGAGAAATTAAAGGAAAATGAAAGGAAAGATCCATGGCATCATTTGAAGCTCTGATATAGTCTCACTTGACCTAATAAGCATATAGACCAGGCTGGCATCAGATGTGTTGAAATATTCCTTCTTTATAGACCCTCAATGGATAACCAAATAGTGGCAAGATTTTTGAAAGAAATTCTAGGAAGGAGATGAAAAGAGATACAAGACAAATATGGCTACTATCATTTCAGTCTAAGACATGATTCCCTCTACAAAGATAGAGAGGGAAAGGCAGTGATGTCTCTCTTATTTTCTTTTTTATATATACTTAATTTTTTGAACAGTATTTTAATTTTTCAATTACATGTAAAGTCAATTTTCAACATTCATTTTTGAAGGATTTTGAGTTTTCTTCCCTCCTTCCCCTTTCCCAACTCTGATATAGGTTGTAAATGTGCAGTTGTGTAAAACATTTCCACATTAGTCATGTTTTGAAAGAAAAAATAGAACAAAAGGAAAAAACACACAAAAAATTTTTAAAGTGAAGATAGTATGCTTTGATCTGCATTCAGGAACTCTATCAGTTCTTTTTCTAGATATGGATAGTGTTTTCCATCATGAATCTTCTGACATTGTCTTGGAAATTCTCTTACTTTCAAGATGCTAAAGAAGACATAATAGCTAATGATACATATCTAGAATGATCAGAAATTATATAGAGCACCCAAAATTTCCTCCTGGCTGAGTCAGAAGAAGCTGGCACATATTAAAAGCTACCTCTGATCCTAGAGTCAATGTCATGGATTATTGAATTAATCCCCCCTCCTGGAAATTCCTTTGTTTTCTCTTTTTCTGGCATCAAAGTGGTAAGGGGAAGGGATAAGACTAGATTCCAACTAGGGAGCCTGGGAAAGGAAAGGATTTTTATTCCTGGGAGGAGATAAGGTGCTTTGCTTATGTAATTCTCCATCAGTGGAATAACCATGGATATAGTTTTCTCACAAGCCCACAGACCTCTGAGGTTATAAAACAGGGAGTAGTTGGACAATTCAAAAAGAATTTGGGATAGGAAGAAGCTAGCCCTATGGGTAAAAAAAAGTCAGTTTACTTCCATTTTGAGGCTGTGAAGATTTTTGTGTTCATGCACTCAGAATTTGTGCTTTTCTAGTCTCTCTTACAAAGATTCTCAGAATTTGTGCTTTTCTAGTCTCTTTCAAAGATTCTGAATCCCTATGACCAAGAAACTGGCAAGTCCAGGGAAGGAAGATCAACTATAGAAACTCTAGAATCTTCTCCTTTGTAGGATACACTCTGACTGGGTTAATATACATCTAGAGCAGGGCTTCTTAAATTTTTTTCCATTCACAATCCCTTTTTACCCAAGAAATTTTTACACAATCCCAGGTATATAGGTATATAAAACAGATATACAAATCAAACATTTACTGATAATAAGTCAGATTTTCATGACCCCCACATTCAGTTATGCAACCCCAAATGGATCATGAATCACAGTTTAAGAAGCTTTGATCTGGAGGACTATATTGTTTGTCCTTTTTTCAAAGGGCTAATGACATCATTGATGATATCTTGACTAGTATGTTAATTGGGTTTGAGTGGACTGAGTTGCAAAGTCAGCAGAACTCTATCTTCTAGTGTCATCAAAATCCAGTGGTAAAACAAAAGTTAAGAAAAAAAACTGGTGATGGCCAGGAAGGAGAGGATGATCTTGGCATGCTGATGTCTGACCAAGCTTTAAGCACTCCATGGCACCTGCTATAGCAGCTTTCATGGCATTGGAACTAGCTAATTATTTTCATTTGCCCATTCTGGGGGAAGAAGTCTTCACATGTTTTGGGTAGATATTCCCATAACTCACCAACAAGTTGAAAGTCTGTTGGGGTTTTTTCTCTTGCTGAGGGTAATTTACTACCCAGACCATATGCTAAGTAAGATTGTTTTAGGATGTGGCTACAACTTTTTGGAGTCATAAGTGAAAGTTAATGCCAGATAGGTACCAAAGGTAGATGAGTGGTACTGAAAAGAGTTCAAGTCCTCACACAAGAGGTATTAGTACTCTCTGAACATTTCATAAACCCCAAAGGATTGAATAGGTTCCTGGGGAAGCAGAGGCCCACCAGAGAAGGAAGGGGAGTTTGGACTGTTTTGGGGCTAGAGTGTGAGTACTTTGTGTTTCTGTGCAGTTACATTAAAACCTATATTCAATACTTTTTTATTTCTGCTCTCCTTTCTATTAGCCTCCCCCCCTTTTTTTTCTTTTTCTTTTCCATTTCTACTTCCCTAAAAGGTAAGAACAAACTAAGTATGTATGTTATTCCTTCTTTGAGCCAGATTCAATGAGATTAAAGTTCAAACAATGCTTATCCTCTTCCCTTTTTTCCCTCAGCTATAATAGATCTTTTGTGTCTCTTCATGTGGTATAATTAATCCCATTTTACCTCCCCTTTCCTTTCTCCTAATGCTATTTCTTTTCTACTCCTAATTCCTTATTTTATGTCATCCCACTAAAGTTAACTTATAGCTACACTAAGTATACCCCTTCTAACTGCCTTAACAAAGATAGTTTTCAAGAGTTACACATATCTTCCCATGTAAAGATGTAAACACTTTAAAGTTTTTTTTCTTCCCCTTTTACCTTCTTATGTTTCTCTTGAGTCTTGTATTTGAAGATCAATTTTTTTATTCAACTCTGGTCTTTTCATCAAAAATGATTGGAAATCCCCTATTTTATTGAATGTCCATTTTCCCCCTGAAGGCTAATGCCTAGTTTTGCTGGGTGGTTGATTCTTGATTGAAGTTCAAGTTCCTTTTCCTTCTGAAATAGCATGTTCCAGGCTCTTCTATCTTTTAAAATGTACGCTGCTAGGTCCTGGGTATTCCTGATTGTGGCTCCTTGATATTTGAGTTGTATCTTTCTTGTTGATCTGATAATTCTGAAATTTAACTGCAATATTCCTTTGAGTTTTCATTTCATTCTCTTTCAGGAGGTGATTGGTGGATTCTTTCAATGATTATTTTTACCCTCTGGTTCTAGGATATCAGGGCAGTTTTCCTTGATATTTTCTTGAAAGATGTTGTTCAAGCTCTTTTTTTTAAATCATGGCTTTCAGATAGTCCAATAATTCTTAAATTGCCTCCCCTAGATCTATTTTCTAATTCAGTTGTTTTTTTTCCAATGAAGTATTTTACATTTCCTTCTATTTTTTTGTTTTGTTTGATTGATTCTTGATGTCTCATTGAAACATTTACTTTCGTTTGTCCAGTTCTAGTTTTTAGTGAATTATTTTCTTCAGTTAGCTCTTTTACCTCCTTTTACATTTGGTCAGTTGTACTTTTAAAGGATTTGTTTTGTTCAGAATATTTTCCCCATTTTCTCAATTCTATTTTTAAGGAGTTGTTCTTTTTTTCTGTTTCACCAAATTAATTCCTTAAGAAGTTGTTTTCTTTGATATTTTTCCCCATTTTGCCAAATTGATTGTGTGAAGAGTTGTTTTGTTCAGTCAATTTCTGTTTCCTTTTTCTAAGCTATTGGCTTTTCCCCCAACCATACTTCTCCTGTATAGCACTCATTTCTTCCCCCCATTTTTCTCCTATCTCTCTTTTAAGATCCTTTTGGAAATCTTCCAAGAGGGACTTCTGAGCTGGAGTTCATATCCCATTTTGAGGTATCACTTGAAAGTATTTTGCCTATGCTGTCCTCTTCCTGATTTGTATTCTGGTCATCCCTGATTCCACAGTAATTTTCTATAGTCAAGAATTTTTTTTTCTTTTTTGCTCATTTTCATTCCAAAATCCATGCAAAGGCTTGATTTAGTGTTGATTCTGAGGAAAGCTAGGAAGAGTTCAGGCAATGTTCTGTCTACTCTTCTACATGCTGGCTCTGCCCTTATTCAATGCTTTTTTAACCCTTAGTGTTTGAGTGGAAGCAATTTTTCAATTTTTGTATATTCTAACAAAGAAAACAGATTTCGCTGTTGCAAAGGGGAATCTTTAGTAGAGACACAAGTCCTAATGAGAAGCCCTCAAGATTGAAATTGGACTGTATGAGCCCAAAGTTTCAGCAATGGGCCATGAATTCCATGAGGGATTGCAAGAAATAGGTATGAGACAATGTCATTCAGACTTTTTCAGTTGTGACTGACCTCTCATGTGGTTTTCTTGGCAAAGTTACTGGAGTATGCTTTTTTTATTAAAGCTTTTTATTTGCAAAATATATGCATGGTTAATTTTTCAACAAAATCTTCTGTTCCAAATTTTGCCCTCCTTCCCCTCATCCCCTCTCCCAGATGGCAGGTAGTCCAATACATGTTAAAGATGTTACAATATATGTTAAATCCAATATATGTATACACAGTTATACAGTTATCTTGCTGCACAAATCAGCTCAAGAAGGAAAAAGAAAAAAAAACCTAAGAAAACAAAAGGCAAGCAAACAACAACCAAAAGAGTAAAAATGCTATGTTGTGGTCCACACTCAGTTCCTACAGACTTCTCTGGGTGTAGATAGCTTTCTTCATCACAAGATCATTGGAAATGGCATCAATCATCTCATTGTTGAAGAGAACCACGTCTATCAGAATTGATCATCGTATAGTCTTGTTGCCATGTATAATAATCTCCTGGTTCTGCTCATTTCACTTAGCATCAGTTCAGGTAAGTCTCCAGCCCTCTCTGAAATCATCCTGCTGCTTGTTTCTTACAGAACAATAATATTCCATAACATTCATATACCATAATTTATTCAGCCATTCTCCAATTGATGGGCATCCATTCAGTTTCCAGTTTCTAGCCACTATAAAAAGGGCTGCCACAAACATTTTTGCACATGTGGGTCCCTTTCCTGCCTTTAAGATCTCTTTGGGATATAGGCCCAGTAGAAACACTGCTTGGTTAAAGAGTATGCACAGTTTGATCACTTTTTAAGCATAGTTCCAAATTGCTCTCCAGAATGGTTGGATCCGTTCACAGTTCCATCAACAATGTATCAGTGTCCCAGTTTTTCCACACCCCCTCCAACATTCGTCATTATCTTTTCCTGTCATCTTAGCCAATCTGATAGGTGTGTAGTGGTATCTCAGAATTGTCTTAATTTGCATTTCTCTGATCAATAGTGATTTGTAGCACCTTTTCATGTGACTAGAAATAGTTTCAATTTCTTCATCTGAAAATTGTTCATATCTTTTGACCATTTATCAATTGTAGAATGGCTTGAATTCTTATAAATTTGAGTTAATTCTCTATATATTTTAGAAATGAGGCTTTTACAGACTTTTGAATGGAAAAATGTTTCCCAGTTTATTGCTTCCCTTCTGATCTTGTCTGCATTAGTTTTGTTTGTACAAAAACTTTTTCATTTAATATAATCAAAATTTTCTATTTTGTGACCAATAATTAATTTCTCCTTTGGTCACAAATTCCTTCCTTTGGAGTATACTTTGATCTGCATACAGATTCCATCAGGGATACCTCTATCTCTGGAGGTAGATAGCATTTTTCATCGTAGGAACTTCACAATTGTCTTGGCTCATAGTATTGCTGAGAACAGCTAATTGATTCACAATTAATCATTATACAATATTGCTGTTACTGTGTGCACTTCACTTTGTATCAGTTCATATAAGTCTTTCCAATTTTCTAAAAGTATTCTGCTCATCATTTCTTATAGAACAATACTATTCCATTACAATTATATACCACAACTTGTTCAGCCATTCTCCAATTGAGGGACATCCCCTCAACTTCCAATTCTTTGCCACCACAAAAACAGCTGCTATAAACATTTGTGTATAAATAGATCCTTTTCTCCTTCCTTTTTGCTTTTTTATGATTATTTGCCAGACTATGGCATTTGCTCAAGGTTGCACTCTACTCTCACCCCAGTAAGACAGACTGTTCTTGCTAACCTAAATTGTCTTGAGCTGGAAAATTGTTTCACCTCATACTTTTGTGGGGTCTACTGCTCCAGAATTCATTGTGAAGAATTATTTTTAAATTGTTTGGAGGATAATTTGAAGAACTCAGGCAAACCTTGCCTTTATTCTACCACTTTCAGTCCCCTGATTCAGTATACTTTCCACTATTTTTGTTGATATATTTTTAAATTATAAAGAGTTCAGGTTTTATTGTTGGGGATATGAACAGCATGGGGAGTATTAGAAGACCAATTTGATTAGACCTAAAGTTTCCTCCAGTTCTAAATATCTGTGATTTTTAAATTAAGGAGGATGTGACCAAATTATGGAGAGGCTTTAATGTCAGATGAAAAATCTCCTGAATCTCTGG